>CAIGRN010011601.1:0-10361 GCA_903798345.1 Fraxinus anomala | reverse complement strand
TTGTTAGTTATGATTTTTTTTATCTCGATGATTGAAATTAGAACTTCCTGAATGTTTGATTTTTTTTTTTTTATTTAGGTATATATTACTAATTTATATGATGCAAATATGAAAATTTAAGAAATGAAACTAGAATCGAACGTTTCGGTTCGGTTCAATTTGATTCCATATCTTTAAAAAAATAATTTGGTTCCATTATCAGAAAGACCATTGGTTCTTGATTCAGTTCAGTTCTCTTGGAACCAAAATCAAATAGAACCATGTCCACCCTTAGGCACAGGAATTATAGCCATGAAATTCAAATTTTAATTTTCGTGTCTCCATATTTATGTTATGATTTTTTTTATTTAAATATGAGAAGTAATTCGCTTGAGATTTATATCTTACATGTGTATGTTAAATATTTTCTAGGTAGCTAAAAAGACGGGTTCAAGGTGGTCAAATGTGGATTGTGCTTGCATTGGTCAAAAGGAATAAAAAATTATGCAATTTAAGGATTTTTAGTAATGTTTATTGTATTTCTTTTCAAACTAATTTTAAAATTTTTTACATTTTAAGAAAATACAATTTTTTTTCTTTTATTTATGAAATTATTCTTTACAGGAAATGTCTAATGATTCCAAAAGTAAAAATTTGTGTCATTATAACATGATATCAGAGAAAGTCTACGTTTCTGTAGACTATTTTTTTTTTAAAAAAAAATAAGAAATACACTGTTCACCATCTATGAATAATGATTCACTGTTCACAGAAACAGATTTAAAAAAATTGATAGAAACAAATTTTTATAAAAAAGGAATTTTTTTACGACATAAACTATGTAGTCACTACTCACACAACGAACCGTAAAAAAAATACTGTGAACAGTTAATAGCAAAAAAAAAATTCAAATTTAAGGTTTATTACATCACCACTATGCAATGCTAATTTCCAAGCTTCGATGCCCTCAAATCACATAGAAAGACATGTAATGACATTATTTAATGTCATTATCATACGATGATGGTTATATTTAACCATTTTCACTATGTTCATAATGTGCTATTTTATAAAAGTTTAACCATGTTCATATACGATTATGTGAATAAATATGTATGAAATTATGTTCAAACAAATGAGAATTTTGTTTAATTATGAAAATGTACCTACTTACACACAAGTTTCTCTTTATATGTGCCTAATTATGGAAATTTCCAAATTTTTGAAAATGCAGATTTATGAAAGTCTAAATGGACACGAGTTTAATAGGGATAAGACATTTTTCCCTCTTCTTAGGACCCTTATCGAATATTGGAGAGACTTCACTGAACAATTGAATTTTATGTATGACAGATATCCGTCGAACTTCTTATTAGCAGCTTTAGAGAGAGGTGGATGATCAATAGCATGGACTATAAAGTCATTGAAAGGCTCGAGGGTTACGAACTAGACCGCTACAAACACTAGCCTTATATCGTGCTTGGTGGGAGCGATCATGAAGAAATAACGGAGGTTGACACTTAGGGTAACATAATAGAGTATGTGCCCGAAAACTCGAACGGGGAAGAAAACCCTTCAGGGAACCTAGAACCGAACCAGGATGAGAGAACTGGGATAAACTACTAGACTATAGTTTTACTTGATTTCCCATATTTGCTTGGACGCTTGTTATACCTTACGATCATTTTATTTACTATAATTTCCCTTTTTACTTGGACAGAGGAAATGCCCTCCGTACCTTTATGAAATCATTAAGATTCTATAAATAAAATATGCAAATTTTTTCACTTATTGTAATACTTTTTATTAAAGCTATGGCACACCAAGGTAGGAAAGCAAACAAAAATGGTGAATAGCCCCATTGACCCCAACCTAATGGCGATGACCTACAGTTTACTCAACAATTTCTAGCTATGATGAGCACATTCGTCTAAGAGGCGTTGCAGTAGCAAACACCACCACAACAACTGACACCGCCACTACAATCATCGCTACATCAACCACAGGCACCAGGACGAGAGAGGACATCAGGAATACTGCTACTGTCGTCGTGGAAATTTTCAGGAAACAACACCTGCAACCTTCGAATGTAACATTGACCTATTGGAAGCAGAGGATTCATTGGTCGGAATAGAAATATTTTTTGACCTCATTGACTATCCAGATAGTAGAAAGGTTATGTGCAACATTTATGCTTAAGAAATGTTCCATGCCCTGATGGGACTTCATCTCAAGATCAAGGGCTCACGGACACATCTGGACATGGAACTAATTCAATGAACTTTTCTTGAGAAATTACACAAGTATCCGCAATCAGAAGAAAAGAGATTTCTCAATTTAATTCAGGGCTCGATGTCCTTAATAGTTTATGAAAGGAAATTGGAGAAATTATCACATTATGCTCCTAACCTTGTCGACACGGAAGAGAAGAAAGCGAGAAATTTTGAAGAGAGGCTGAGAGATAACCTAAGGTAGGCTTTGTTAGTACATCAACTAGAAACCTACCATGAAGTGTCAGCAAAGTTGCATTTAGAAAATTCCAAGCATCACACAAGTGGAGAGAACAAATAGCATATACAACCAGAAAAGAGCATGTGGGAACATTACAAAGGAAAAAAGAAAGCAGAGCTTTGTAAAGAAGTAGAAAGGAAACCCCAAGTATGAACAATTATCAGCAGTGTCCAACTTGTGGCAAATGCTAAAAGTGTCATGTTGGAGCGTGCCTCATAGAGACTTGTGTATGCTTCAATTATGATGAAACTGGCCATATAACAAAGACATACCCTAATGTATAGAACCCCTAGAGGCCAAGCTAGGGTATATACACTCATAGAGCAAGAAAATGACCAAGATCGTGACGTCTTAGCGGGTAACATCATTATATCTCGCGTTTCTGATTATGCTTTGATTGATTCTGGTTCCATGCACTCTTTTATATCTCTAACTTTGTAAGAAAACTCAATACACCTCATGAACATACAAGTACTCCCTTAGAAGTTGCTATGCCCTCAAAAGAAGTGTTAAGTGCACACCATATAGTGAGAATGGATAAGATAGAGATTGATGATAAATCCTTACAAACGAACTTATATGTCTTGAGCATATAAAAGTTTTCGACGTGATTTTACGAATTGAATGGCTTTCTACACAACTATTCTATGTTTTGAACGAGAAGTAATTTTTAAGCATCCTAGAGATATAGAATTTCGCCTTTCAATAAGTAAGAAAAGGTGGTACGGGAGTTTCCAGAAGTATTTCTCGATGATTTAAATGAAATGCCTCCATAACGAGAAGTGGAGTTCACGATTGATCTGATTCCCAATTTCGCACCCATTTCTAAGACTCCTTATAGGATGACACCAAATGAGTTACAAGAAGTGAAAGCCTAAATAGAGGAATTGTTAGGAAAGGAATTCATCCCACCCAGCATATTATCTTGGGAAGCACCAATGTTGTTCGTCAAGAAGAAGGATGAGACAATGATGATGTGTTTTGACTATCGAGAACTTAATAAAATTACCATTAAGAATAAGTATCTCATGCTAAGAATCGAAGACTTGTTTGACCAACGATGAGGGGCCAAAATATTTTCAATGATCGACTTGAGGTTGGGATATCACCAGTTGAGAATCAAATCTAGTGATATCTCAAAGACGGCCTTTAGAACTCGATATGGTCATTGTGAATTTTTAATCATGCCATTTGGCTTAACGATTGCCCTTGGAGTTTTCATGGATCCGATGAATGGGTTTTCCATAAATACTTGGGCCAGTTTATCATTGTATTCATTGATGATATCTTGATCTACTATCAGAGTGAAAAAGTGCACGAAAAATATTTGAGAATTGTGTTAGGGATCCTGAGAAAGGAAAAACTTTTTTTAAAATTCAAGAAGTGTGAATTTTGATTGAAACGGGTGGTACTTCTTGGAAATATAGTCACAGCAAAGTAGATGCAATATTTAACTAGTCAAGGCCAACTAATGCAGTTAAGATTCGCAGCTTTTTAGGTTTAACAAGGTACTACAAAAGGTTTATTGAGGGGTCCTCTAAATATCAGGATCATTAATACAGTTAACTCGTAAGGGTGTAAAGTTTGAATGGACATAAAATTGCGAATGCAGTTTTGAGAAATTAAAGAAGAGATTAATCAATGCACTAGTGCTAATCATACCAGGAGGATCGAAAGGTTTTGCGATCTATAGTGATGCATCCAAACAGGGTGTTGGATGTGTTTTGATACAACAAGGTAGATTAGTTGCTTATGTATTGATACAGCTGAAACTTATGAGCAAAATTACCTCACGCATGACTTAGAACTCGTCGTAGTAGTACACGCTTTGAAGATTGGGGACATTACCTATATAGGAGTAAATATCTAATTTATAAAAATCATAAGAGTATTAAGTACATTTTCACTCAAAAAGGATTAGAACATAAGGTAGAGAAGATGGCTAGAGTTGGTAAATGATTATGACTGTGAAATCCATTACCATCTAGGCAAGAAGAACGTAGTGGCAGATGTTTTTAGTAGGAAGACAATTGGCAAAGTAGCAATGTTAACATAACAAAAGCCTCTATGGAAGGAATTTGAGAGATTAAGTCTCGAAATAATCACAATTCTGCTGGACACTGTGGCATAGATGACAACACTCTCAGTTCGACCGATACTACATGATCGAATTAAAAATCATCAAAATGGTGATCAATTTTCGAATTTATTAAAGCTTTGATTGATACAGAAAAGCGGAAGGGGTTCACTGTTGCCAAGGATAAAATATTGTATCATCAAGGACGTTTGTGTGCACCAGATTTCAAAAATTTGAGAAGGGAGATCTTAGAGACAACCCACACCACTCCTTACTCAGTACACGCAGGAGGTATTAAGATGTATTTGACCTGAAAGTTATATTTTAGTAGAAGAATATGAAAAAGGACATTATCGAGTTTGTTAAAAAATGTCTAGTATGTCAACAGGTGAAAGCCAAACATCAACAACCTTCATGATTACTCCACCCATTAGATATTCTGGAATGGAAATGGGAGCATGTAACGATGGATTTTGTTGTCAGTTTTCCAAAATCAGTGAAAGGTAATGAGGCTATTTGGGTAATCATTGATAGACTGACCAAATCAGCTCATTTCTTACCAATTCGGATGACATTTTCTATAGATCAATTCGACAACTATATGTTAATGAAGTGGTGAGATTGCATTGGGTTCCAGTTTCAATCGTATCGAACAGAGACACAAGATTTATATCGAACTTTTGGAAAAGTCCATATTGATCAATGGGAACTAAACTAAAATTTAGTACAACTTTCCACCCTCAAACAGATGGACAGTCTGAGCGAACCATTCAACCACTAGAGGATATGCTTCGAGTTTTTGTTCTAGAGTTTGGAGGACATTGGGAAAAATACTTACCACTAATTGAGTTCGCTCACAACAACTATCATGCCTCTATCGGTATGGTACCTTATGAAGCCTTGTATGGTAAAAATTGTAAATCACCTCTTCATTGGGATGAAATTGGTAAACAAAAAATACTATGACCGAAAATCGTGAAACAAACAGTTCAAGTTATCGAAAAGATTCGAACTAGTATGAAAACCGCCCAAGACAGATAAAAAATTATGCAGATGGAAGGCGAAAATAACTAAAAAGATTAATTAGCATATGCACCATTAGGGTTTTGCATGTTGATAAATAGGTTAGGTAAAAGGGATGCGACTAATTAGTGCTTCTTTTTAACGTATTGACAAATAGGATTTATGAACAATTAATCAATGGCTAAATAATATTTCATGCGGTAATGATAATCCGGATTTTTAGGATCACTATATTACTTGTTTACGATATCGTACAACTACAATAAGAATAACACAACAAATTTTTTATTCAATTCAAATAAATGGACAAAATCTTGAAATCACGTATCAGACTCGTATACATTTATAATATTATGTGCATCATACGAGGACTTTCAAATCTTGAAGGCCAAAATTTAGGTTAAACATTGCAATTTAACAATGAGAATAAATTCAGTGCTTTCAATATCAGAGCAAGTAGGTTGGTTAATTTGAAAAACTAATAAAAAAAAAACAACTTGAAAACTAGTTCAATAATATGTTGAAACGGTGTTATAAAACTCGGGCTGGCCCGGTCAATCTGCCTAGAAAACCGGTGACCCGAGCCTTTGGCTGAACCATTTGGTCCAAAGGTAGGTGACTCAATTTTTTAATGGGTAAACCAACGGTTTTTATGTCAAACCATCGGCCCGGTTGACCAATTTGTTCCGGGTTCTAAAATTTTCTTTTGGTTAAAAGAATTAAATATTGGAACTCGAAGAATATTGTAAGGCTCCTAACCACTAGAACACGAAACAATGTTTATACTTTTTTTGTAATAATCTATATATATGCCTAAATCATTTATAGTTCTCTAAATATTTTGAAAAAAATTACAGTCCAATATTTTAGTTTATTATATAGACATTTTGTATTGAAAGAATAAGATGAATTGAATGTTTAAAAATTTATAATTTTAAAATAGATAATTAATTGGTGACAAATAACTTAAAATCTTTAATTTTATCACAAAGAATAAATTTTATACTGTAATTTTATTTTATAATTTGTAAGTATTGATCCACCGATCGGATCATTGACCCGAGATCCAGTATCTTGATCGGATTCATGTCCAGGTCGACTCTAATAACTATGTGTTAAGCACTCGTCATTAAATCTAAACAATCTAATTAAATTAAGTAATGGGCTTGATCAAGAACCAGATGAACCGATTGAAAGTTGATCCGACTTGATAAAAAAATCTAGTATTGACATGTGTATCATCTTTTCAAGTTTAGCGGCCAATCGAATTCAAAAGAAAACTTCGATTATAATTTTTTAATTTTGTTCTTTTTAATAAATGGCCACCTTTCAACAAAAAAAGTATGAAAATGGTGGATATAGTTTCTTATATGAGCACTATATTTTAATTGCATTAAAACTTCGTAATATTTACTTATTGTCATACTTATACTCTTGACACATTCTAATTATCAACATTCTATCAGTGAGCACATCTTGTTTTTTATGACGATTTTCGTCTAAAAATTCTATTAAGAAGACGTGAAAAGGTTTATTTGTTCTTTGTATTTTTAAGGCCTTGTTTGATTAAGCTTTTTGAAATAATAAGTTGTGAATGCCATGAAATATTTGATTAAAAAATGGATAAAAATTATAGTTCCAATAAATTATGTGGTTAAAAATGATGTTTGATCAACTTATAATATGAAAAAAGCATTTTCAAACTAGGGCTGAATAAGCAAAATAATATCGAATATAAGGGTTACTGAATATTTGCCTCTTATCTTAAAGAACACTTAAGCCCCTATTTGAGCAATATTATTTTTTTCATTCTCATTCTTTTACTCATTTTCAACCACACATTCTTCAATAAAATAATATTTTTCATCACATCATTAACTTTTTTCTTTTTCAACTACATATTCTCCATCAATCTACTATTCCAAAATACATTTTTCCAAAATAATGTGGCTCAAACACACCCTAAAAGATTTTTGTATGAAAATTGTCGTGAGAGACAATATTTACTAAATGATGGAAACTGTGAGAACTCAATGGCACAAAATTGAGGACAGAAAATATAACATTAAAGGTTAGGACCTTTAATACAATTAAATGTGATTCATTTATTAAAACTAGTCAAAATTGAACGCGAATTGCACGTTATTTTGAAATACTTTATAAATATTGTAAAAGTAATATTTGATACCAATTTGTTGAGGAGATTTTATAAGTCTCAAACGAACTAAAGAAAATAAAGTTTGGGATAAAAATTTAAAAGAAGAAAATTGTACTCTTAAAACTCAATTTCTATTATTCAAATTATTTGTGATGATGAAATACTACAAATAAGTAACATTTATATACTACATTTGGTATACAAAAATTAATTACTAATACATAAATTTAAACACTCATAAAAATTCCTGGATACATGGAAAAAAATTCATTTATAATAACTCAAGATTCATGTAGACCAAGATTCATTGAATCTAGATTAATATGAATGTTAATTAATTAAGAATTAATAACACGAAATTCATACATGATAAAGATTTTGTAGTATTTATTACGTATCGAAAAATGAAAAGTAATGTATTATTGAAATAATTGAATTGTAGTAAGGTTAAAATCGTCCAACAAATGATTATGACCTGATGTGATATTTAATATATTATAGATTTGTAGTGTGAATATGATTATGAATGGTTATATTGACACCACATTTTAATTACATTAAAACTTATTAGCATTTATTCATTATTACGCTTGTATTCTTAACTTTTTCTTCATCACATTATTTTAAATATTCATTAATCAATTTTTTTTTATCATTAATCATGATTTTCGCCTAAAAAATGTTAACGTGCTTTAAAATGGGGGATCAAATATTTGATTACATGTTGTCATTGTTATTTGTTTTGTTTATTTAAAATACAATGTGTAAATGAGTTTTTTTACACTATCTTCAAAAAAAATTTGGATTGAAACCATAATCAGGAATAATTTTATTTTAATTTGACATGCGTAAAAAAAGTTTGAAACATAAATGTGATAATGCTACTTTTTGATGGAGATTAAAATAAGATATTTTGCAAATTTTGATAAAATTCAATAAAATATTTGATTAAAAAAATGTGGATCTCAAATTTATAACCACTCATTGTTTTTTTTAAAAAAAATACTTTTTACAAAACCTATTCTTAAAAAAATGGCTTACTTTCTCCTTTCTCTTGGTTCTTAATCTATCTTCTTTTTTCACAAAACCACTACCAATCTCCTTCCATAACCAAACCATCCTTGGTGGTTTTTAATGTTCTTAGCCGTCAATCATTTGCTCATATCATTTTCTTTTCATCTTCATCTCGAGTCCACTGCTACAAATGAGAACTGTCGGTAGGTTTAATCGACGAGTTTTGACAACAGTTATAATTCTAAAGCCTCAGAAGTTTGCGTTCTCCTCATCTTCTGTACTTATTTGGGTATTCTTAATTTATTTTGTTACTGAGTTGGACTTTAGATTTAGGATAGAAACATTGCTAAAATGAGTATTGCTGAATACTGACTCTTGCTCTTTTTGAATTACTAGTAGTAAACACGTGCATTTCACGTCTTATTAGTGGTGAATCCATGATCGAAGTTCAGCTAGAGTAGACCTTGACCGTTGATCGTTAATTATTGACCGTTGACAATCAACGATCGTAATATCGATATCATTTATTAATATTTAATTAAATAATATTAAAAAATTATTCAATATTTATGTAAATGCACTAAAATGTAAAAATTATATACATAAGAAAATATAACTTAATACAACCCAAAATACTAAAAAAATAATACAAGATACAACATTACTCTATAACTATAAATTTAGATAATTGCATTTTACGGGATCTCATATTTTGAAAACGTTGTAATATTGTTTCATTCTCAATTTTTTCAAAAATCTCTTTCTCCATGTAAATCATCAAATTGTCATTCAATTAGTCATCTTCCATTTTATTGCGCAAGTCACTCTTAATTAGATTTATATTAGAAAATACCATTTCAACACTTGCAGTTGCCACAGGTAATATCAAAACCAATGTGACCAACCTATAAACTAATAGAAAATAACAAGAACTTCTTATTTCAACCAACTTCTGAGTTACACNTATATTAGAAAATACCATTTCAACACTTGCAGTTGCCACAGGTAATATCAAAACCAATGTGACCAACCTATAAACTAATAGAAAATAACAAGAACTTCTTGTTTCAACCAACTTCTGAGTTACACAAGATATGCTATTGAGGTTAAAGAAAGTTTTGTCCATTCTCACAAGCATAAAACACTTGTCAAGTTGAGGTCTAAGTAATAAAAGCTCTTCACTATTAAAGTTCAAAGGATAGAACTGAGCAAGACATAGCAATTTAGTCTTGTCAAAAGCTACAAATGAATCTCTTGGACTTAAACACAAGATGCGAGTAAAGAGCTCAGTAGTTGTTTATGAAAAATGATTATTCAACTCTTGCAAGATTTAGTTTATCACATGATAATACAAATCAATATAAAAGCGATGATAATAAGTCACCTTCTGAGCTGCACGCCTAAGTCAACATTTCAATATTTCAATATCCTCCATATTGGACACTAAAACATGTCTACCAATACAAAACTTAATCACCCTACTCAACAAATTATCCCAACAATTGTCTCTCATGTTCTGCATTGCTTAGTTTCACAAATTCAATAACTTTATAGCATTCCGAATATCCTGATCCTTTTTCTATAAGGCTTGTGAAAGGT
>CAIGRN010011594.1:0-16176 GCA_903798345.1 Fraxinus anomala | reverse complement strand
ATGAAAGGTTGAGAAGAATGGTTACAAAGGAGACAACAAATTTAGATATTGAAGGAAGTTATGCTTGAGCAAGCTTAAATAATTGGCAACAAATTGCGTATGATACGATTATGGAAAAAGTAAATTCCAATTCAAGTGCAGTGTATTTCATCGATGGTCCAGGGGAAACATGCAAAATTTTTATATATAAAGCACTCTTAACTTGTGAGGTCTCAAAATTTAATTGCTTTGACTACGACATCGTTTGGAGTATCTGCATCTTTTTTATCTAGAGGCCGGACATCTCATTTAAGATTTAAAATTCCTTTGGAAACAATTGGACAAGTAAGTTGTTCTGTTAGTAAACAATCATCTTTAGGAACTTCGTTGAAAATGTCAAAGTTAATACTCTGGGATGAATCACTTATGGTAAATTGTTGTACCATTACAGCGGTTGATAAAATGCTTAAAGATATTATTGATTGTAACTTGCCTTTCAGTGGGGAAGTAATAGTTTTAGGAGGAGATTTCTGACTAGTTTTACCTGTAATACTGAGAGGGAAAAAAGATAACATAATAAAAGCTAGCTTAATTTTCTCTGACCTATGGCCTTTGTATTCACATCTACCGTTGATTGAGAACATGAGAGCAAAATTGGATCCCAGATCCCACATTTTGTGATTACTTGCTTAGAATTGGAAATAGAATAGAGCAAGAATACAATTGTGATTGCACTCAACTTTCAAAGAATATAATTGTACCATTTGAGGATGAGATTATATCTCTAAAAAATTTAATAAATCATATTTTCCCGAATATAGAACCATATGTTGATAATTTACAGACAATGGCAAATCGGGTCATTCTTACGCCAAAAATGAATGTGTTGATCATATTAACAGAATTTTACTTAATCAAATTCCTCATCAAATGTATGCATATTATAGCTTTGATGAAGCAGTTGACAAATCAGAACAGAGCCCACGTAAAGATTTCTTGAATACTTTAACTCCAAATGGTATTTCACCGCATAAATTGAAACTTAAGATAAACTGTCATGTAATGTTATTGCGGAATATCAATCCGACCGAAGGGTTATGCAATGAGACACACCTTACTCGTAGGAAATTTGATAAGAATGTAATTCTTACTGAAATTACAGCTGGTGAGTATAGTAGAAAACATATTTTCTTACCGAGAATCCCTTTGTACCTCTCAAAAGTGATCAAACTTCAATTCCATTTAAAAGAACTCAATTTTCAATTAGGTCATGCTTTGCAATAGCGATAAACAAAGCACAAGGTCAAACACTTGATTTTATTGGTTTATATCTTACTGAACCAGTTTTCTGTCATGGTCATTTCTGTCATGGTCAACTTTATGTAGTATTTTCAATAGCTAAAACAAGCAAGTCTTTAAAAGTTTTACTCAAACCACCAAACACTGAAAATATGCACAGTACATGTACTAAAAATGTTATCTATAAAGAAATTCTTTCATTCATACATTCATAGAACTATAAATTTTTTGTAAGTATTTTTCCCACACATATTTTCGAACATGAATGTTATACAAATTTATTTACATGTCGTTCACAACTGATTTATTCTTGTCCATAGAAACAAATGTGTATTTACTTAAACGGTGAAATTTTCACATATTATTAAACAGTTGACACGTGATGGTGCAGAAAAAGTTCTTCAATAGTTTAATATCAAATGGTATTGTACTTATCATAAGCATGTGTACTTTTGTATATTATTTATATTATTCTTTTGTAATTGGTAGCCTTACTTTTTCCATTGATGTAGAAAATCAACCTAAAATGATCCAATGTTCTTCTACTGTCAAGCACATCAAAGTCTCTGTTCATATTGTAATCTTCCTTCATATCTTTATTTATATATATGTGTGTACACATTCAGATTTTTCTTCCAATTGTTAGTTAAGAGTCTTTCGTTTTAGATCCCATATAGGTTTTGTGCTGTTATATGAATTTTGTTGTTTTTCTTAAGCTTTGTGCTATCTTTGATGGATAAAAAGGCAAAAAAAAAAAGTAAGAATATGATCATTTTCCGATATTTGTTGTTCTTTAACTTAAAATTAAGGATAGATTGGTTATCTTGATGCTGATGTCAAAATCAATTTTAATTTGATGATCTGTAACTTGAGTTTCTATTCTAAAAGTTATATTTATCTTTATTACCTTTTTTAAGTTTGTGTAAAGGAACTAAAATTTTGAAAAAATATTTGTTCTCTTTCTTTATGGAACAGAAATTGCTTAGAAATTAGAGCCCTCATTGCTAAAATTTGACAAAGAGAATGACAATGCCAACTTATTGTGCTCATGTCCTTCCTAATACAGTTTGATGTAAAACTCTTATAAATTAAAGTAAAGGAAACAATGCGGAAATGATCTTAATCTTATATTGGATGTTCATACATTTATTAGGTTGTCGAAAAAATTCTAATCTTACTGTTTCTATTACATAAGAAGTATTAATAGGAACTACAGAGAGAAGAACATATATGAATAAGATGATGATGATGATTTCCAGTTGCCTGAGGGGGTTCAATTGATAATGATGTTAGTTGTTGTGGCCAGCGAAAACATAGAATTCCCTTAGTTTAAAGAATGTTTGAAGTGTTTGTTTGATTTATGTTTCGCTTATTACTTTTACCGCTTTAATTGAAAATGTTTCAACATTTGTAAGTTACGCACTGTGGCCTTGTATATATTTATGCATTGGTCTAATGGCTAAAGATAACTTTCCCACTCTTGCATTTTGTAATTGTAGCCACTTGGTGACTACATTACACCTTCAAATGTACTACCTCATATATTTATATCACAATTTTTCTTTCCTTTTTTCTCTGTGGGCTAATGATTTCATGAAAATTCACATCTTTACTCTTTTTTTTTTTTTTTCTTCGGAGTCATTTGCAATACTAGCGGAACCCTTGAGCTTTGTTTATTCAGAGAACTACATGCACATTGTATTTGTTATTTCTTTTGCCTCTTTTATTTTCCAATTGTGACCATTGTATGTCCAGATTGCTATTTGTTCATTTTGTTTCTCTCTGTTGGGAGGTAATATCTTATTTCAGTTCTTGGTCCTTCCACCAAAAGTGAGGAGGAGTAGCATCTCATTTTTGGGTTGTCTCTAGCTTTTTGAATTTACTTTTGACGCTTCTGTAAGAATTTTCTGGCCATCTATTAAGAAGATAATATCTCAACATGTACCTAAGGAGGCTAGAAGCACTATTCTAAACTCCTCCTGCATTTTTCATCAAGTTACATTTCTGAGTTCAAAAGCTTGATTTAAATATTTTGATATCTTTCTTGTTCTTACAAACGTAAGTACTTTAAACAACATAAAACACTACTTGTAGTCTTGTACACTAACTGTCGCTAACATATAAAACTTGTTTTATTATCAAAGACTCATCAATTCTACTTTGTTAAAAATACATAATCGTGTTTCAAAATCCCATTTAAACATTCAACTGCCAAAAGCGTTTAGGCCTTCAGAAAGACCATTTCCCCGTTTATTTGCCAAATTATTGAATACCATTTGCTAACCTACCAAAGCCTTAGAAAGCCCGGGCCGCCCACGTAATTTGGACACTCATCTCAAACTTCTCTCATTGCAGCACTCAAAAAGACTGCTTTTCGCACTATGCGGAGAGCAGTCTCCGGAGAGATTGCTCTCCGCGCTTTTATACAAAATGTATTCTCTTATATTTTTAAAATTACTAATTTATTTCTTATCCTTTTTAACTAAAAAATAACATTTTCACCCTGTTAAAACCTTCTATAGCCTAAATGCTTGCTTCAAATAGGTAAAATACTTAAATTTCGTAATTCTACTTAATTAAACTATAAGCTGATAACTTTTTGTTACATTTTAAACAAACTAAATACAATTTCAATATTCAGTAATTTAATACTTCAGTTTTCTTTACTGCAGGAAAAACAGTCCAACAAATAATACAAAATCAGACAATTTGATAAAAATTACAAAAAACCACATTCGTTTACAAATCATATTAATTTTCGAAAATTCGCAATTCTATTGAATTAGCACTTAAAGATAGTTATGTCAACCAGCAGAGTCGAGCCAAGCACGAGCCAAAAAAAAAAGCTCGGGCTCGACTCGGGCCGGCCAAAAAAATTTAGGCTCGGCTCGAGCCTTAACGAGCCGAGCCGGCTCAATTTTTTCATACATTATATGAAGCACATTTTTTTAATATTTAAAATTAAAAGAAAAAAGATTGTGTGTTTTCTAATTAATGTAAAATCATTTTGAATTAAGTAGTTATTGAAAACTTCAAATACTGTTATTATATTAATTAAAAAAAACTATGAAATTAAATTTATTTTTAAATTTTCAATTATGATAATATAACTCATATGGACACAATATTTTACCATTTAAACTTCCAACTACCAAACAATTTATCTCCTTGAAAAGACAATTTCACCCTTCATTTGCAAGTACGGTTTCCTAACATGCACGCTGCCGTGCCACCCACCTAATCAATTGGCACAAAAGGTAAATCACACATTTCCATCCACCAAATCACTCATCTCCACGACGTGTCCGTGCACAGCGCGGAGTGGGCAGGTATGTTTTCGCGCATCTCCACGGAAATTTCCGCGCAGCGCGAGGCTCCATCCGCCCGCACAATTCAAATTCGAATTCTATTCATTCGTAAATAAATTTTATTATTAATATAGATTGTGTTTTTTTAATAATTTCAATACCTTAAAGATTTTGTATAGCTTATCAACGCAGATCAACAAACTTTTTTAATGTGTAGCAATTTTCATGGATTTATATATAGAGTTATTTATAGAGCAGAAGAAGAACAACAACAACAACATTAATTCAATAGCAAATTAGTACATGAATTTATAATGAGAATTGTCAACTATGGCAAAAATAATGAAGTCTGGGTGAATTTAGATAACCATTTGGCCCGCTTTGGCATGCAAGAATTTTGTCTCATCATTGAATTACCTTGCTAAGAAATATCTATCATTCTTGACTCCAATAATGATCAGCTTAGAAATTAATACTTTAATGGTACAAAAAGAACTAGTATGAGAATGCTTTTTGAAGCATTCCACCTATGTGAAGATCAAGATAATACATTTAAACTCGGATTGGTCATGTTGGTAGAATGTGTTTTAAAACCTACTGAAAAATTCATTGATTATAGAACTCTTGGCATGGTTGAGCACCTTGACAACTTACTTTTGTATCCATAGGGCCGTTAAATTTAATCGGATTGGTCATGTTGGTAGAATGTGTTTTAAAACCTACTGAAAGATTCATTGATTATAGAACTCTTGGCATGGTTGAGCACCTTGACAACTTACTTTTGTATCCATAGGGCCGTTAAGGCATATTTTGTTTTGTTAAAATCACTGCAAGAATCGCAGCTTGAACGAGTATAGAGAATGCAACAAAATGAGTAAAACGAATGTAAATATTCATTACATGGATATCCACTTGCATTCCCAGTATTTTTCTTCTATTCTTTTATTTTCACCTATCTATATAGTTTAGTTTACTGGTATAAATCTTATATATCTAATATTTATTTTCAATTATATTTCATAATGCACAAATGAAAGCTAAATAAAATATTGACGGAGAAAATAGTTAGGCAATTTTTGACTACCCAAGAGGTAATTTAATTATTTAGTTATGTTTCTTTATTATATTACATTATGTATTTAATTATATATTTTTTGTCCTGTTTCAAAAAGAGATTCAGAACAAATCATTTAAATATTTTATTACAATTACATATCAAAGTACTTGCAGTGTTATAGCCTACGGAAGAAGAATTGCAAACATTATGGTACATAACTCTTTCATTGCCACTGGACAACCAACATAATATATTATATGGCATTGTCAATGGATAATTCAACAATGTACCACAACAAATCCCAGATAACACTGATAACATGCCGACTGGTCCTGGTACTTCAAGGACATATAGTTCAGTTGGAGCTGGTCCAAGTTCTACTTCCGTTGGCTCCAACTATGTAACTAAAGAACAAATGGAAGAGATGCTGAACAAATATAAGTAGCATATAGTATCAGATGTATCTGGTTTGTGCGATAACTTGAAAACACACATTGTTGAGGAATCAAGAAGACAAGAAGCCTACTACCAATCAATTCTTCAAACTCAAAAAGAATTGTTTGAACAACATCAGAAGTGGCAACAAGATCACTATCGGCACATGCAATCTAGCATGTAACATGTGGATACTTCAAGTGCGATAATTTGTTTAACGCAGGCATTGCTGAGGAATTGCAAAAACAAGAAGTCAACTACGAGATACTTCTTGACAACCAGAAATAATTCTTCCAATAACAAAAACAGTGGCAAGAAAAATACTACCAAAGCATGCAATCTTGCCTGCAGAATTATATAGATACCAGTTTAAGTTCAATGAGATCTTATATTGATAAACAAAATAGCAATATACTAAACAAATTATCTGATTGGGAATCAAATATGGAAGCCGTTATATCTTCCCTACAACAAGATGTTCTTGTCCATAGGAGTCCGGTTCGTGGTACCGAACCAAAGCATCTCTCAACATCTCAACAAATTGAACACGTCGAAAAGTTGACAAAAGAAGAAAAAAAGCTAAAGGAAAAAAGATACGGCCTTCGATGTCATCCACAAGTTATCCTTTAGAAGACTATCCTATGGACAGATACACAACAATTAGAGATTGGCTAATACAGAATCCATCGAGGTAACCAATCTAATTCTACTTTATTAGCTTGAATATTATAATTTTCATTTGAGAATTTAAAACTAATTTAAATTATGTTATATAGTGCATACTGGGATGATGGAACGGACAATCTCAACAGAAGAGACGCGTTTAAAGCTATAATGGATACAACACATAATATGAATATTACAGTTAGTAGTTTAGTAATCATAATAAATTTTATTCCATACTTAATATATTTAATTTACATCTATTTATTTTATTAGAATATTAACCTGGAGTTAAAATTATTGAGGTGACTCATTAATGATGGTTGCATCCCTATTTTAAAAGATTATGCAATTTTAGACTTCAATTTTGAAAATAAATGTTCTCGCCAGATGATGTGGCAAATAATCATACAAGAAGAAATTGCCATTACAGATTCACTGGATCTAACCATTTTAGGACAGTACATAAATGGCAATTTTCCAATAGCTGGTTGTCATTGATAATATGCAATTCTCTATTAATTCCATGTTCGTATCCAGGCAATAGTTGGTATCTCTTTCTTCTTAATTTCCTTGAATGGAAATTCTAAATATATGATTGTAGCCATAATGTTCACACACGAGAATAGGTCAGGGCACATGCAAATTCAATATTCAATTTAGTCCAAATATTATTAATGTCTTCAAACTTTTTCTCCATCAGACGAGATATAAGGAAACATAAAAACAAACAAATGGAGTTGGACATCATACCTTACATACCTTGTGCAAACAATGAGTGAGTATTTAAACAGTTTACTGTTTACTATAATATTTCATTTTCTATTTAATTTGATTTTACATGTAAGTTACTAATTCAATCTAACATAAAACTATTTCTTCTATAGGCCAAACTGTGCAATTTTTTTTATTCAAATACATAGAATGCTTCATTCTAGGATATGCAATAGAATCAGTTTCATTAGACGGAATGACTATATACAAATGGAAGATTGCAGTAGATATTTGTTATAATGAATATTTTCTGCGTCCCCATTTGTCCTGAGACTAATGGATAACCATCAAAATTGTGGAAAATACGTCGGCTGGAATCGCATATTCAAGCAAGAGTATACCTGGATAAGTTAGAGGAGTTAGTTTGTTGATTCTCTATTTATATACATCATTGTGCATTGTACAAACTATAATTTTCATTCTTCTCGAAACAATACAATTAAATTCATTTTTTTGCTTCAATTCCCCTGTTTTGCAATATGGTTGGAAGTACAAACACAAACAAAGGTACGTATTTCTACAAAATTTTCCTCAAAGTGGTTGTAATTTGGATACATGATGAAATTATTTGAGCGATTTTCATATATTTTTGTTGTTGCAAAGTTTATTAATATTGTTTCATCAAAATCAAGTAAAGTTTCTAATACAAGAAAATAACACTCTTTAGTATTTTATATGAACTTTTTATTCCCTTAATTTAGTCCTACAAACCATCTTATCTCATTTTCAGAACATCAACAAAATAGAATGTCAAAAAGACTTGCTCCTTAAAATAATCTAATATTGAATTATACATGATGTTTTTCCATTTATGTGAAGATCAAACTTTAGTCTCTGGTAGGCAAGGTATCAAAATTACATGATGTGAAAAACAATTGCAGTAAACTTAGGATAGTGCAATAAATTAAGAGATTATCCATAATTGTTGAAAGACTTTGTCACACTTTAAATTTTTTTACTTTTCTCATGTTCTGACTTTTATGGGAAAGCCATATGAATTTCCCTGTTCACAGTTCAATTTACTGAAATGAAAACTATTATTATACATGCATGTTTCTTTTCTAAGTGACAATCATAAAAGAAATATTCACTTCTAAATGCTTTTGATCATGTACTAATGAATCCTAGATGAACTTTCGATTGTAGTCATAAAAAGTACAAAATTTGCAATCTGAAATACCTTCTCACAGTACATTAATAAACCATGTCATTTGCTTTGGGAAAACAGTTTGTTTATGATTCATCAATTCATTATCTCTAATATCAACTAGCATAATTCATACATCTTTCGATTTAGTCTTTCATTCTGCCACTTGTATTACTCATTACTGTTGCCACACATTTTCATAAAATCAAATCACCTTAGTAAGAAGCAACATCAATGCCCAAGAGAACTAGAAGGAAAAAAAAATTCTTTTGCATTACTTCTTTTCTCCATTTATTTAAGTGTGCCTACTATCTGAATGACAGAGCCGATTTTCCATGATCGTTATTTACTATTTAGATATTAAAGTTAGTTTTTGTTCACGAGTGCCTTACATTTCATGCCTTTGACTTTACTTTTGTGGATAGATATGTTGAAGTTCATTTCAGTCTATGTTCTTTTCAGAAAATTATGAAATGAGACGTATGACGTATATTTTATATACTTGTCTGTCTCAACTTCCTACATTTATTGAAGATGAAGACGGGATGTATTGTTCTTGTTTTATGTTTAAACACAGATGTTATAAAGACATCTCCTTGTGCCTGGATGGAGTGCTGGATTGGTACAATCATCATCGTTCATTTTTGTCTTTGATATAAACTCTTGCTATAAAAATTACTTTTTTTTAAGTTGATATAAGCTCTTGCTATAAAAATTACTTTATTATAAGTTGGTCCTATTTGCTTGATTAGCAATGTGTTTAGAAAGTTCTCATTCAAGTTCTGTTAAGTCTTCTATAACTCTGCAGTTTTGATCTCCAATGATTAAAGTTCACCTAATATCTTTTTGTTGTTTAAAGGTTGCTGCCATGTTATACTCTGGTGCACTTTTTAACGCGTTTTCATGCTTGTTGATTACATGCTCATTTTGCCAAGAGTTCTATACTGTTTATCATTTTAAGCTAATTAATTCAATCTGAAGAATGTGAAAAACTGGTACATTTATTAACATCTTCATCTGCTGTGTAACCAACCAAGAATTTAGTTATTTGGTACCAATTGCTCTGGGCATTGTCATTCATTCATCAGTTATTTACTACACAAGTATTTTGGAGTCTTTATGTACTAAAGAGCTTAACTGAATCAATCTGAAAAAAATTCAACATTGTTAGTTTGCCATCTGATCTGTTGATCCTTTCTTTTAGTTGGTCTCTTCTTAAGGTAGGAGTTTACATCTTTGTTTGTTTGCCCCTCCCCCTTTTTTTTTTTTAGCAATCTGGTCTGTCTGTTGAAATATATTTCAAGAAATATATATTAATCATATAATAGCAATAAGGATGAAGATGGTCGCTATACCGAACATATTCCAAGATTCATGTGCCCTCTTAAAACATTATGAAGTATGGGATATTTTAATTGATTGATGAATTCACAGTTGTTCTTCCTTATAAAAATTGCTCTATTATCTTATTTGACAATTTCAATACATTCACATAATTTATTTATTTATTTATTTGTTCCTTCTGCAGATCCATTTTTCATGGCACCTCAAAAGGCAATTGAAACAATTGGAAGAACTTTGAATCAACAGTATGAGAGATGGCAGCCCAGGGTAAGGAAAATACTATGTCTTAAACCACTTCATCTTGATTCTTTAAAAAGTACTCATGTTGCGTACTTGCTAAAAAGAAATAGACTGAAAAGAGAGGATTTGAACTTCGTGAGGTACAATTGAGAGTCAAATATTCATCAAACAATGGTTGATATGTGGCAGGCTCATTATAAGATTTCATTAGATCCTACCATTGATAAAGTTAAGAAACTTTGTACCACATGTCTCAAATATGCGAAATCTAAGAGAGTTCTGTTTCACTATAATGGACACAGTAGGCCAAAGCCAATTGCTAATGGTGAAATTTGGCTATTTAATAAGGTTTCTTTCCTTAATGCTCTCAGTTTTTCTTGTGGCATTCTGTTTTAGTACATTTTTCTCTGGTTCTCATTGAGCTCTTTGATATAGAGTTATACCCAGTACATCCCTTTGCCAATTACTGATCTGGATTCCTGGTTGAAGACACCCTCAATATATGTTTTTGGCTACTCTGCTGCTGGGATGATTGTTAATGCCTTTGTTGAGGTACTCGTGCTGTTGTGGAATGAGTAGCGGTTTATATAAATCCATATGGCAATTTACTATTTGTCTTGTATTTTCACAGCTCCAGGACTGGACTGCTTCAAGTTCTGACCCCCAACGAAGGATTGTATTTTGCTGGCAGCATGTGAAGCTCATGAGATACTCCCTCAGAGTGCTGAATTTCTAGCTGACGTATTTACTTCCTACCTGACAACACCCATAAAAATGAGTGACATATTTCTCCTAACCCTTCATCTTAAGGACTGCCACAGATGTTTTTAACTTCACCCCCAGTCTGTAGTTAATTTCTCTGTCTGTAAAGTCCGCAGATGTTTGTGGCTTATATGCTTGTAGTTGGTGAAAAGTAGAATAAACTTTTACTTCTCTTCTTGAGATCCTTTTCCTATTACTATGTCTATGTTCCCATATTTGCATAATCATTATGCCCCTTTGGTCTGACAACAAAATTGGTATTCAATAATCTTCCTGTATGAGTTTTTAAGTTAGAATCATATGGTAGAATTTTTTTTTAAGAAAGGAAGATATGTTCAAGTATCATCCAGAGACAATATACATATCGCGCGAGCTCACAACTGATAATACTAATATTTTTTTTTCATGAGCTCTGATTTATTTGGTGAACACAATTAATTCTGCAAGTGAAATAATGGAAAAAGAAGCTGAAGGTTTGCAAATATACCTTTTAGTATCTTTTCTAACTTTTGCTATCTGCATCTTCTAAATGAATACTAAAATTGGTTTCTTTTCTCAAATACAATGCTAAATGGAGCAAAGAAACATCTCAGGTATATTGCCGAGAATATTATTAGTACAAGTTATGATGTATCAAGCACTGGCATAACGTAAATTTTTGCTTTTATATATTTTTATCATCATTCATATATGGTGTACAGACAAGCCTTCGTGACTAAAGATCTAATAGTCATCTTCAGTAGTGCACTGATGATGTTGATGGCTAAAATGAAAAAGTATATGAAAATGGTATCCAAAATTCCAACCATAATACTTGATATGGATATGTCACATAGCTCTCGTGGCAAGTCTAATATAGTATCCATTGTATGGTAAAGTGCTACCAATCTCTTGTCTGGTCGATTTTCTCTCTTCCTAATTATTGCAACTCAGCAATTTTTGCTTTATTTCTATGTCAGTTCGGGAAGAAAGAAACCGTCGAAATTCTCATTTTCATGTAAACTGTTGTATTCCAGCCTGTAAAATGTATTGTTTCCCTCTTGTAAATTTGAACTTTTCTCAGAGGTATTTTCCATACAGTATTTACTGCTTCCTCTTTGTTCAAATTTTGGATTGACTATGAAACATTATTGCTTTCATACAAATGTGTGGGAACATTTTGTAATACAATCTACTATCTAACATTAACATTCAAGACGCTAATATTACATTTAAAGTAACGCATTATAAAAGGATTATAATGCTAGATTTTAACATAAACCAAAATTTTCTAATTATTGTGCCACCTTTATCAAATTCTGATTGTTTGTCGACCGATAGTGTAATTAGGAGATATTCCCTATTAAAGGAAAACTATTGCTAACTTCGAAGTAGTAGACCTACCATCCAGTTACAACGCAATATTAGGTCGATCGATATTACATTAGCTGAAGGCAACTACTTCAATCTATCATTACTGTATGAAGTTCCCCACTCTAGACAGGGTGGGAATAGTGCACCTAGAACAAGCAGAGGCCAGGTCATGTAATATTGACTTACCTAGGGCAATAATCAACATGTTCCAAGAAACACGACCAAGGAAGCATAGCTGAAGAGACCCATAACAGGCGACCTATCTGAAATAGGTATCACAGAAAAACACTGTAAAAGACCTGAAGACTGTCAATTTTCATTTGACAAAAGCTATAAAAACACTGTAAACTCCAGCCGGCCCTACCCATAGCTAGAGTTTTTATTCCCAAAGTTTTGGTGGACACAGGCAGCGCCCTTAACATTGTGTATACTAATACGCTCAATTGGATGGGAATCCCACTACATTTTCTTCAACCATATTCAAATGTGGTCTTAGGATTGAACAGAGCCCTAACTAAAGCAAAAGGACGGATCAAACTTGTTGTCGAGGACGGAGAAGCTCCTCGCCAAACTAGAGTCAATGCTGAATTCTTAGTGTATAACTCCACTTCGCCCTATGATGCAATTATTTTTTTTACCTAAGAGCAATCATGTCAATTATTCACTTAAGTTCCCTACTTCTTACGATGTTGGAGAAATTAAGGATAATAAGAAGATGGCTGAGAAATGTTGGATTAAGATATATCCTGGGGTAGGTACATCATCCGCCACACCTGAAGTATGTATGACTTACACAATTGATATTGACCTCGGCCAATTGGACCCTTGAATCAAGTTCAAGGGAAAAGGAGGAGAGGCTGTTGAAGAGCTAGGTAAGGTTCAAGTCAACCAGGATAGTCCCCCAAAAGAGCTTAAGATAGGTTATGAATTGCCCCAACCAATAAGATCTCAACTAGTGGAATTCCTACAACAAAATCTCGACATTTTTGCATGAAGTCATAAAGATATGGAATCCCTTAAACCTAACGACACCATTCATACTGAGCCACGCCTAATGTCACGTGTCTCATCAGAAATTTGGGAACACCATTAAGGTCAGCACGTTACCCCTGGTTAGTACGGACCTTGGGGACAACTATTGACATCCGAACTACGACCTCACCTAAACAGTTATTTTCACCTCTTGTTCTATAAATGTGAAGGTCAAATACAGGAGACCTATGAGATCAACTCTAGGCATATCACAATTAATGGAGACATAATCATGACTAAATATGTGCTATACTGACAAGCCTTTCAACTTAACAATCCAACAATGACAATTGGATGCTCTAAACTTCAGCACCTCCCATTGTAATCAATCAGAGATGAACAATGATTATATGACGCCAACTCATCATTACCAGACAATTTAACAGAATTCGACATGATAATAAACTGGCATGCCGACCTTAACAACCAATCAACACATCTAAAAAATGGATGAATGACACATATCTCTAGAACGGTACTGTAGTTAACAAGATCGAAGTCGTCCAATGGTGTGATCTCCCATTCTATAAATAGGCATGAAATGGTCTCCCACCGAACACAGCTCAGTTTTGAGAAGAAAAAAAAACCACAACAAGAGTATTCATCTTATTACATTTAAGAAAAACACCTCAATCATGTATTTTCCTTTAAGATTTTCAACTATAAATTTTTTTATTTGTTCTTAAGTTGACCAAGAAATCATATTATATTTTTTGACGTCCTAATACACTTGAAGCAATTTGATTTGAGAACTTCTGAATTTTTTAAGTTTGAGTATTGATTCATTACCAAAAAATGTTTTGACTTTTGAGATGACAACGATTTTATGTCAAGATCTTAGTTAAATTAGATAGATCGCGGAATTTTTATTATTTAATTTATATTATAGAGTTTTTTGAAGTTGAATACTGAATTTATGAAATTAAATTAATAATTTTAATTTAAAGTTTGCGCAGCATCTCGTGTCCTAATTTTCTCAAAAATAGCGTTTACCTGTGTCGTTTCTCGTTTCCATTTCTATGCTACATTGGTTATGGTTTAAACCCATACTTTTTTCTAGACTACGCATAGTTGATTTTTGAGAGCTATTACTTTAGTAGTCTCTTATGAGTATCCGTTGTAATTCAAAGGCTTTATGTGACTGTTCCAAGACAAGAGTTGTCTCCAAAACTTCATAAAATAATAAGGCGTCGGCCCTTACTGTAGGCGTAGGCGATCGCCTAAGGCTCCGCTTTAATGAGAGCCCCAAATTATGGAAGTTTAATTGTCTAGTTGAAAAGAAACAAAAATTATAATTAAGAAATTTTTTTAATTAAAATATTCATATGCAAATACAAGAAACTAAAAAAATTGAAATTACAAACATTTCTAAAAAAAATCATATAAATGGTATAAAATTTATCACATACATTTATGTATCACATAAATATATCACATTCATTACTTTCTTTATATATAATTAATTTGACAATTTATCTTTTCAACCATCATTTTTCTTTTTCTTAACAAGAAACAAAAGATCACTTTTCTCTCTTCAAAATTTACGACCATTACTTTTTCTAATTTTCTTATGATGAGTCTTACACTTATTCGAGGAGTTATTGTTAAATGCACTGATATTCATCTCTCTCTCTAGATTCTTGTGTTTAGTTTTATTTGTCCATTTTTTTTCTAGTTTTTAGTGTCATTGTATTGATTAATGTTTTAATTAAACTAATGCTTCTCTATGTGTTATGTAATCTGACTTGGGATTTTTTTTCAATCCACTTATTATTCCTTTTTATATGTTTGTACTGAAGTTTAAATCTTGTATTTTGTCTTTCAATTTTCCTAATTAAGTTTAATATTTTTTAATTGTATTTATTACTTTCTAAGTCAAAGTCGACAATTAATTTTAACTGACATTTCATATAACCCACAAATTTTCAACCACATATTTCATAAATTTCTATCAAAAATCTTAGGAGCTTAATATTCATAGGGCCCCTATGTTTGAAGTTAGCATAAGGCTCCCAAAATATCAGGATCGGCCCTAAAAATAATCATCCCTATGCAAATTTGGGGGAATGATTGGCTTATATCCTCGGGCTTGGCAATTTCATTTTGAATTCTCGTGGCTCAATCAAGAGGAAGTTGTTCCCATTGGGACATCGTCTTCCATGTTTGGTCAATTTGTGGAGGAATTTTGGAATTGGTTTATGATGTCCACACTCATTTCGATATCTTCACTAACGTGCACTGCATGGAGGTTAAAAGGGATAATTGCATATTCTTCCTAATTACCAGTGATTGGTATTTAAGTATCAGATATTTGTTTTTGGAATGGAGAGTTCGACTTTTAAGGAGAGAATGAAGCTTTGAAGGTAAATTGATGATGTCGGAAGAGATTATCATCTGGAGGAGCACAAGACAAGTATGGATTCATCATATAGAATGTCAATAGGGTCGATTCTCGTCTTGAGAGAAGATCTAGAAGAAATTTTTTTTTATCCATTTGTGTTTGACATCAAAGTCAAAATTTGAAAACTAAAACTATTCAACCCTTCTGAGGAGTTGTTTATTTGGAACTTATTTGCATTGCAAGGTTAGCATTTTTGGGAATGTCGAAAAGTCCATATCTACCAAGAATTCACAACTGATTATATTAAAAAAGTTTCAAAAATTTTTTTTCTCATTTTGTTAGGCCATAGGCTGCCTTTTTATGCGACGAACCTTTCTCCATTTAGGAATATTCTTCTTGTTTAGGAAAATTGTTATTTGGGGACTTTTTTTTTTTTTTTTTT
>CAIGRN010011576.1:0-15716 GCA_903798345.1 Fraxinus anomala | reverse complement strand
TTGAATATGTTCATTTGAGAGTCAAGGTGGGACTGTAAGCAGTACAAGTACAAGGCATGAGTGCAATAGCTCACTCAGTGAGAGATGGCTTGATTTCTGTTTTTTTTTTTTTTTTCAGTTGAGGGTTCATCCTTTGTAATTAAAATAAGCATAATTAAGGTTAGAAAAAACGTGAGAAATTGGTTGTTTTACTATCCAATTTTGTCTTGTCAAAAACATACTCCTTTCGATATACGTTTCACAAATTCTTAAGTTGAAGTTTTTAGCCACCCATAATTATGAAATTTTTGCATGCCTGGTACCTTCAACAAGAAAATAATGATTCGAGCTTGCACTTGATTGGATTGGTTCAAAAATTGGTTTACTGTTCAATCAGAAATTATCTCTCACGGTTCCATTGGTTGCGTCAAATTCTTAAACAAGACAAAAACCTATTGAAGTTTCAAAGGTTAACATCTCACATCTGTATATGGAATATAAGATCTTTATATGAGGATCAGCAAGTAGTAATCAATATCTATGAGGGCACTCAATTAATTTATGTTATCAATGGCTTAAATGATTAAATATTATATATTCTAACGCTCCAAAGTGGTGTTAAGATGTTCATCATACTAGTACATGCATAAATAAGGTCTATATAATTCTTGTTAGCACCTGAAAGGAAACACTGAAAACTTAAATAGAGCTTGTTAACTTTTATTCTACTTGCTTCCATGACGCACCGCGAAAAAGGAATTCAAGCTAAAACCTTAAGAACACGAAATTTGGAATCCATCAAATTATAAAAAATAAACTCACGAATTTTATTCATTGAAAGATGATAAAAAAGCGATGAATTAACCCTTTATTTATCAAGGTTTACGTGAAAACCTAATTAAAACAAACTAAAATTGCAAAGAATTCAAAATAAACTAAATCATAAAAATAGCACTAAAACTTAAAAAGTAGTTTTCGAGTCCTAAACAAACTCGAGTCCTACTCGTCTCGTCGTTCTCTTTCCGAAATAGTATTATTGAGCTCAAATCGAAGCTCGATTGTCGCACATGCACTTTCGCCAATTTTCCTTTTCGGTCCAATTCTTCTTCAATTCATTCAACCATTTGTTCTACATGAGTCATTTCCACCTCCGAAGAACTTGACCTCGAGTTATAATCTGAATAGAGAGGTACATCATCTTCATAGAATTCATACAGATATGCCACGTTGAATGTACTAAAGATACCCATAGAAGCTAGTAAATAAAAAATGTTGGCATTGTTGTTAATCCGTGTAAGTACTTTGAATGACTCATACTTTCTCGATTTCAGCTTGCAACAAGTACCAACATGAAATCTCTCATTTCTCATAAACACCATCATTGGGTCTCCTTGCTAAAATTATTTATCTCATCGATGTGAATCTGTTGTTGCCTTATATTTTGCATTAGTCCAACTTCTGCTTTAATTCATCATGGACTGCTAGCACCTCTTTGGCCAGATGTTCAGCAGCAACACACTTACTATTGTCCTTAGACAACTTAACCAAATCCACAACATGGTAAGGAATCTCTGTATATACAATAGTAAAAGGGAACCTGCATGTAACACTATGAAATGCGCTATTGTATGCAAACTCAACCTTAGGTAATGCAAGATCCCACTATTTAGACTTATCTCCATAAACACTTTGAACCATAATTCGAAGGGTACGATTAGTCACTTTGGTTTGTCCATTAGTTTGAGAGGTAGTGCTGCTTTGATTCAAACTCATCCCAAACAACTTCCACAATGTAATCCAAAAGTGTCATACGAACTTTGTATCCCGATCTGATGTGATAGATTTGGGAACTCTGTGCAATCGAACAAACTCCCTGAAAAATAGTTTGGTAATATGCAATGCATCTGAAGTCTTTCGACAAGCTATAAAGTAAGTCATTTTGGAGAACGTGTAAACCACCACAAAAACAAAATCTACACTCCGTTGTGTATGAGGTAATCCCATAACGAAATCAATAGCAAGATCTTGCCCTATGCCCTGAGGGACAGGAAGTGGCATGTACAACCCGGTACTCTACACTTGATCCTTTGACACCTGATAAGTATAATATTTTCTGATTGTAACTCCAACATCTCGCTTCAACTGTGGCAAATAATACCTAGCTTCCATACAGGCTATTGTCTTGTCATGCCCCAAGTGTCCACTTAGATCTCTACCATGTAGATCTTGAATCAAATTTTCACGTAGAGAGGAATCGAGAATGCAAAGCTGGTTTGCCTTTGACCAAATATCCATCACTAATATAAAAATCCACGACCGATTCACTGTTCACACACTTGCTCCAAATCTCCTTAAAGTCACGATCATCTGCATACAATTCCTTCAAGCATTCGAAGCCAACAATTTCATATGACAATGTGATCAGCAAATAGGCTCTTCGACTAAGGTCATCTTCAACTCTATTTGTACTTCCAATTTATATTTAATCAGAAAAGGAAATTTATGGAGGAAAGTCACTTACCGAGCATGCATTCTGCTGATATATTTTTGACTATGAATAAACTTTAGGGCTTGGTGATCAGTGAACAATACAAACTCATTCTGTATGAAGTAATGTTCACATTGCTTCATAGTCCTCACCAGTGCATATAATTCCTGCTCATAAGTATTCAACTTCTACCTAGCATCACTCAACTTCTCTTGAAAAAAAAAAGCCACAAGTCTCTTCTCTTGGGAAAGGATACCCCCAACACCCACATTATTAGCATCACACTCTACCTTAAAGATCTTCTCGAAACTTGACGAGGCTGATACTGGAGTTATGCACAACTTTTCCTTGATGAAGACGAAACCCTTATCTTGCTCTTCTTCCCAATTGAATCTCCCATTCTTTAACATTTCGTGAGTGGTGTCACAATAATGCTAAAATTCCTGATAAATCACCTATAGAAAGTTGCCAGACTATGGAAAATCCTTACTTTAAAAACTGATTTTGGTGTTGGCCAATCTCAGATTGCTCATCTTGTCGTCTCTTCATCCACTTCTAGACCCTCTTCACCAACCACAAAGCATAGGAAGAACAATTTGTGTACAGAAAGTGCACTTCTTTCGGTTGATGTACAACTGATTTTCCTTCAGAACATCTAGGACTTGCCTCAACTGAACCAAGTGATCTTCTTTGGACTTGTTGTAAATAAGTATATCATCGAAATAAACCACAACAAAAGACTTCATAAAAGGACGAAGAACATGGTTCATCAATCTCATGAAGGTACTTGGGGCATTTGAAAGTTCGAATGTCATCACCAACCATTTATAAAGTTCATCCTTACTTTTGAAGGTAGTCTTCCATTCATGCCCAGGTTTAATGCGGATCTCGTGATAACTACTGCGAAGGTCTACTTTCGAAAAGATCTTAGAATCCTCAAGCACATCCAAAGTGTCCTTAAACCGTGGAATGGGAAACCTATACTTTACTGTGATCTTGTTGATGGCCCGACTATCAACACACATGTGCAACTTCCCATCCTTCTTTGGCACTAAAAGAACAAGTACTACACACAGACTCATACTCTCCCTTATGAACCTTTCATCAATAGCTCCTCAATTTGCTCCCTCGGAATCTCATTCTCCTTTGTACTCATTTGGTAATGAGGTAAATTTGAAAGACTAGCCTTAGGTACCAAATCAATCTCCTATTGAATATTCCTTGTAGGAGATAACTCATTTGGTAGTTATTAGAAGGATGCCCCGATTTGTAACATCTATGACAAATATCTTATGTGGGACTAGCATACAGATTTGCATTCTAAGGAGTGCCTTGGGTTTGAACTCTGTTTTCAAACTGACCACTGTTGTCAACATTGCTCCTGTTAGAGTTGGCTAGGGTTTGTAGTGGGGGCCTTTCCTTTATCCAAAAGAACGGGAGAATATCTGCTTTAATCCGATAATCATCAAAGTTATTTTGATTTTAATGATTATGCGTTAGCGCTTCGAACTCCTCCGACTCCCATTCGCTTTCTTCTATTACATATATTATATTATTTTCGTCCCGAACTACAGGCTCAGCGATCCGTTCATTGTTATTTGCCTATTGTTCATTCTGCCCATTGTTTCAAATGCCTGACGAAAACAGTTGATGAATATCTTCGATCTGAGTAGTAAGATCGTCGGGCCGTCGATTTGTTGCATCCAAATCTATCCTAATAACTGGTACGTCACCTATGTTTATAAATAAAAAATATAGAGATGGAAAAGCCGACTCTAATACCAGTTGACGCAACTGAAAAAAAAAAGAAATTTAAACGAAAACCTTCAAGTATGAAATTTGGAATCCACCAAATTATGAAAAAATATGAACTAACGAATTTTATTAATTGAAAGAAGATTAAAAAAAAACATTGAATTAACCCTGTATTTATATATGTTTACGTGAAAACCTAGTTAAAACAAACTAAAATTGCAAAGAATTCAAAATAAACTAAATGACAAAAATAACACTAAAATTTAAAAAGTAGTTTTGTAGTCCTCATCGAACTCGGATGGCCAAAATCCATCATATATCATGGCACAGTAGTGAATTCTACTCATCTTGTCTTTCTCTTTTCAAAATGGTATTATGGGCCCACATCGTAACTCGATTGCCACACCTGCACTTTTGCCAATTTTTCTTTTCGGCCCAATTCTTCTTCAATCCATTTAGCCATTTGTTTTACATCATTCCATTTTGATGTACTCTTTCTTTTTACTGTAATTAATGAAATATTGGGGATGGGTAGATGATGGGGGTGGTAAAGAGATGCTAACCAAGTTGGGATATCTAGGTGCACATATTGATTCCTATTTTCAACCATCTTACTCCAAAAAATAAATGAAACTGCATGCATTTGCAATGAACAGATTCTAGTGTTTAGTATGGTTAATTGTATGTGCTAAAGTAGAAAAAAAATAAAAAAATCATACTATTGAGTACCGTATTGGGTACCAAACATGCATAGAGTCATACTATTGAGTTATGTATTGGGTACTAAACATGTATCCTATAAACTTTTTGGTTTTGTCTTCCCCTACTTTAATTATTTGAAAACATTGTTCCCCTTTGTTTTGTTCTGCAGCATGATGCAACTAATTGAAAGGCATAGAAGGCAATCAGAAAACTCGAACAAATTAGGGCAACCATCTCTCCAACTTCAGGTGAGATCACAACTTTTAAAGACAATTCGGCATTAATTTTGTTGTTCGTGTTTATACTTCATATGCTAAAATTATAACAAAAAGATAAAGATGAATAAAACTTCAAGTTAATGCTGTCAATAAACATTACCGTATGAGTTTACATATTGCAAACAATATTGTTGCCAGCTCATCAAATGAGATTTATGTTTTACGGTAATTACCCCCATGGGGGCTAATTAAATTTTTTATGCAAGTAGTCCCGTTTAATTTAATATTTTATTGCCTGATTTTTATTATTTATCATTTTATGTTTAGTAGGAGTTTTATTTGGATTAGGCGTTTAACCAAAATAATCAAGTTTTCTGGAGTTTGTTCTGCTTAAATGTCTAGTTAAGAGTTTTGTATAAATTGGGTTTATATTTGTGCTGTAGGATGATTGATATGTGAATAGAAAGTTTGAGATTTTTCTTCAGTTATCCACCTAAATGATTAATTCGTGCACAAATTTTCTTTTATAATCCCCATTTGTTACCATTTACGCTTCCACCTGCATCAATTTGTATCATAGCCCAACTTTATGCTCTTAAAGTTGGTTCGAGGAGGACAACTTAGACGTCGTAGTGTGGTTGATAATGAGAATCGTAGAAATGAGCTAAGTCAAATCCGCCAACATCTTGAGGTCATGGCACAAAAGATAGCTAGATTGGTTATCACTCCAGACGAGATGGTGGATAACATTTATGACCATCGTCAAGAGGCAAGAGGTGGTGGCCACGATGTGCATGATGCGATTGCCTGAGGCTGGAGCAATTGTGGGTATAGTAGCGACCCTAATTGTGGACAAAGTTACAAATGAAAAACTCAAAGATGGAGAGTGTTCCGGTGATTGAGGCCCAACATTGGTTATGGGATTGGCGTGTGGACGGCAATCCAGAGTGTCGTACGTATATTAAGATGAAGTCTTACACAAATCTATCATTATTCGAGGAAGAATTGATGTTGAGATTCTCCGGAAGAAGTTTGAGAAACTTGATGTGGATCAATATTCTAGCTTTGGAAATCAATTCTCAATGTGAGGAGATGACAATCACGAAATTATGGAAGTATTTGTTTGGGTTTTGATACCAAATAAATCCCGGATGATAATGTTAAACCAATATTGGATAAATTGAAATATTGACACCTCAATGGAATGACCCAAACTTAGAATTATTTGGGCTATTGGAGGTAGCCTAATTTTGTTAGAGCTCGTGGCCCATTTCCTCACTTCTTGGATGGCTTGTAAGTGTTGGCTCATGTATTGATTTGGACTTGGCCTTTTTCTCTATACCTAATGTACCCTATATATATGCGGCCTATTTTTGAGATGTTCACGTGTCTTATTTTTCCCTTTCTCAAAAGAGAGTATCAGGCTGCTTCTTCATTGTCTCCTTCATTTGGTTTTTTCTCCTTCCTTTTGCCTTTGTGATTGCTTGAGTGGGTGCCTTTGTGACTGTAATAACACCGTCGCTTTGTGTCCTTTGTGGATACAACCATAGCAACCGAAGTGTGGAAGATAGTTGTGGTTCTTCGGTCGTTGATTGAGGTGGATGATTTCTATTAGATAGATAATCTGAGCCCGGATTCACCAAATCAGATGTCCATTTCTCTACAGTATTGAAACCACAACGATGCAAATGAAATATTTTCACAATTGAATGGTTCGTTTTCATTAGAAGAAAACTGGTTGAACAAGTCTTAGGATCAAATACACTTCTTGAAACATTTTGAAATTTCAAAAATTTTCAATGCAATAACTACGAGTGTTTGGATGAATTTGTTGGGATAGAAATGAAAAAAAATCTATTAATCTCTCAAAATTTTCAAGATATATGGAATAATATTTATGTCATTGACGTATCAATTGAATCAATGCCTCTCTACAAGGTGTTGGGTGAGCAAAGATAAATTCTAGGACGAATAGATCAAAGGAGAATGATACAAGTGGACCCCATTTAATTTAATTTTTTATTGTTTAATTTTTGTTATTGTTAATTAATTAGTCATTTTATGTTTTTTAGGAGTTTTATTTTGATTAGGAATTTAATCAAAATATACAGATTTTCTAGAGTTTGTTTTGCTTTAGAAGTCTAGTTAGGAGTTTCATGTAAAATTATTATTGTGATTTTGAATATTGAATTGAAATTTGGATTTTTTTTTAAAAAAATTATCCACTTAAATGGTTGATTCGTATGTAAAGTTCTTTTTAGAATTATGTATTTATTATCGTTTATACTTCTGCATCAAATTATCTCATAAATAGTCCTATTCCATATTTGGATAATGTTATCAATTGCAGAAAAGCCTTTAGTTCACACAAGGCAACACTAAATACTGTTTAATATCTAGAGTTATTCAATAACTCGTTAGCAATTTGTTTCCTATTGACTAACCCCTTCTCAAAAAAATAAGAATCCTTGGAATTCAAATATTAGTCATATTTTGTTTGTAACTTGGAGTCATATGGATAAAATAAATTTTTTTTCTAATTTTTTTATGGAATTTAAAAGAAATTAACTCGTTAAGATCTTAAACTCTATACTCTTTGGGTATATCAAGAAACACCACATATAAGTCCAAAGCACAATATTTTAACAAGTGAAAATTATTATGTTGTCTTCTCAGGAAAATAATAGCTATGGCATGCTCAGCAAGATGCTTGAGGATAAAACTAGAGAGTTAAGGTAAAACATGGCTGTAAATTAAAGATTTTTTGTTACAGGTATTGAAGTGCATTGAACAGTTGAGATACAGTAGTAATTGTAATAGGCAACTCAGTGGAGAAGAGCTCCAAGGACTTGACATGGATGAGTTGATGAAACTAGAGAAAATGGTACAAGGAGGATTAAACCGTGTTCTGGAAACAAAGGTATTATTACGTACAATTTTGTGTTTTCTAGTGTTTCCTATTGTGATTTTTTGTGCTAACATCTCTGTCTTTCAATGGAGAAGAATGACAAGTTTTTGAAAGAGATCAGTTTGCTCAAGAAAAAGGCAAGACCACAAACTTTGTCCTTCGATGAAAAAAATAATCATGCTGCTCCTTGTTAAGAGATATATCCCCTAAAAAGATCAAATCAACAGCTAAGGACTTGGGTTTTCAGTTAACTTTTGTGATATGCAGGAATCAAAATTAATGGAAGAAAATGCCATGTTGAAACAGCAAGCAGAAGTGAGAGTTGATCTTTTATTTTCCAAATTTATACATCATTTCTTGCACTGCATGCATTGGAATTGAGTAGTAAATTATCGCGTTCTTAAGTCTTTGAGTGAACAGTTTATGCAGAACTCTGAAGGCACAGGAAATGGTATTCATCAAATAAATCCATCCGAGTGTATCAGAAATTCTCATGGCTCTGATACTTCCCTCAGACTGGGGTACTTAAACGTTCATTATATTCATCTAACCTACTTCAATTTTACACAAAAAGGTATTGTTATAGTAGGGTGTAGTCTCATTTCTTTTTAACTGTATGCTGATGTTAATTTTGGCAGCTTGCATTTCTCCAACTGAAGATGATGCAAGGAGACTACAGCCCGGAAGAATAATTGTCCCTCTCTCTTTTAATAGGACATAATTAATAAATAATGTGCAAGCGAGTTGAGTGTTAGGTGCCCATGTTGTGGATTTACGTTGCTCCTGAACATTAAAATCCTTTGTGTTTGAATTTGCTTGTGCTATATATTCATGCTAAAAACGTGATTCTGGAATCACGCGCATTCGAGGAAATAAGGTAAGGTACATAAAAGTGAAATTTTGATTCCTTAACATGAAAACGGAAGAGGATGCATGTTTAGGCTTTATTTATTTATTTATATATATTATTCTTGGAGTGGGTTTTATATTATTTTGTTTAAGATAAAGTTGGTTAAAATATTACATATCAGTTGATAATATTAGATTATAACATTGTTGAAATAATTAATAAGCTCAAATTAATTATCTAGTTTAACTTGATTAGACATGTACAACCAATATAAGTTTAGCACAACTCAGCTCGACATCTTTGGCATGATGACCTCGTAAGTGTATTTTATACATATATTTTGGCCTTTAAATATTGACATTTAGTTGTACTTTTGATAAATTATGGCTTAATCTCTTGTATATTTTGTTGTTAGGTAAAATTCAATGATTGGAAGTGCAATTTGAAGAAAGGAACGAAAATCGTCGAAAAAGGTGATTTTCAAAGTTTAGGGATTAAATTGCAAATATTCAAAAGTTAATTCTTAACAAGGAATGATGATTTAAGACCATATGGAGTCAAGTGGATGAAATTAGAAGGCAAATGGTGAAAACTGCAAGAAAAATGGACTAAATTGCACCTTGGTAAAAAGTTAGGGACCAACATCGTATCACGTAACTGGGGGTTGCGCTTGGAATCCCAAAACTTGCACAACTCGAGGTTGAAATCGAAAAACCATGTGTGAGCAGCTTATTTGCCCATGCACATCCCATGCGCTCGACTGACGAGACATTTTCCTTATCTGATTCAAACACCTTTTAAAATCCAAATTGGACATTTTTTACCCAGTTCAATCTTCTATAAATACATAACAGGGGATTGTAAGGCATCTCTATCTCTAGTCTCTCATAATACATCATATCATAAAATATTTCAAGAACAAGAAGCCAATGCACCACCTTTTGAGAGAGAAGATCAAATCTAACAAGGAATTGAAGGCAAATTAAATCAAGAAGGTGAAGAATTAAGACTTGGAATTAAAGATCAACAAAAAGAAATTGCTTGCACATATTTCCGGTATTCATATAAATTTCAGGCGATGTCTTTTCATTATTCTTCTCGTAATAATATTAGAAACATGCTAGACTAAATTTCTTGTGTTGGGAGAAAGATGAATCGTATTATTATTTATTTTTGATTTAAAGACCAAATAATTAATTTATTTGTGTTCTTAATTGATCTTGTATGCTTCGTTGCATTATTTAATTGTTTGACCATTAATTAGGTAATTACTTATTATAGTTTCGAAAGGTTCATAATAAGTTATAAATTTGCAAGATTAACATGACACGCAAACAATAAATGTTACGAATAACATATATGGTATGTGCAATCACTTAGATAATCGTGTAATTGAATGTGTTACTTTGTATATGAATTCGAAATAGGAATATAACAAGGCCATGTTTAGAATATGTTTAACATACCTCGGAATAGATAGTTAAATAAAATAAAATTATCAATTGTCAAAAATACACAAATCATATTAAATTACATAGGCTGAGAATTGGAAATAGGATAATAGTAGGTGGATTCAGAATTTCAACACATAATTCCCATATTTAAGTAAAAATACCTTTAGATAATTAGTAGATAACTTAGATATAATCAAAAACAAATCTCTTTTGTTAAATTACGTTCGAATTTGATGATGGACTTATAGAATTTAATTTAAAATTTATTTCTCGGGGGATGATACTTTTTCTCACAATATTATTATTTGTCAACAATTTCATACGTTTGTGGATTTCACACAAATAAGTTTTTGGCACCGTTATTGGGAGTAAAATTTTTAAACTAAATTTATTGATTCATAATTAGATTCGAATTTTTTTTATTGTTTTTGGCTACTCATCATAGGCCTGATCTCTCTTGTATTTTGTGTTTTTCCATGTACTATTCAGCAGTACATGCATGATTCTTACGATAAAATAGTTACAAAATTTTTGTAATGACTAATCTCAACATGGACTATGAAGATATGCTAGGAAGAGATTCAAGTTGTGAAATTTGTTACGTAATGTATTGTACTATGCACTGCTTGTATTTGTGCATTGATTCACTCATGTCAAAATTTCTCCAATTTAGGCAATATTTAAGATGTCGAAAATAGGCACTTGACAAATCTGATGATGATTACACGCTTGTGAGAGATTATGTACCTATCGACTGGGATGAGGACATAATGATTGTGGGAGATGGTCTTCCTATGTTAAAGAAGAATGTACTTGCAAAATATTATAATGAACTTATCAAGTTGGATGAAGGCAAAATGTTTGTGGGAGATGCCATCTACTGGGATGGATTTAAAATGTAGGATATAATCCACTTGCAAAAGTTGATCATAGCAAAGACTTGTCGTTGCCCGTGAATTTAGATTGTGGATCAGTCATTCAATTCGAGATGATATCAACTAGTAAAAAAGAGCTTAAAGAGAATCATAGATTAATTACAAAGGAACCAAACCAAAAAGTAACAATTAATGAGGATGGAATTAACATACATTCTTCCGACTTCATTAAGTGCCCAACAATTGATTTTATGATTAAGCCGATGAGGAGTAGAAGTCTACATAGTTGAGTTTGAATCGGATAGAATCGGCAAGTCATATTTCATTGAAAGGGACAAAGAGAATAAATAAAAAGTGGAACAGAATCAAACGAAACAAACTAAGTAAGGCACCAAAAGGTTTCTTTAAAGCTCCATGATACATTATCGACAAAGCCAATCTAATGACAGTAAAAGCGCTTATTTACAGGTAACTCAATTTATTCCCTTTTATTTATTATGCTTTCTTGTATTTTATTCACTTTTGTGTGCTAATAGTTAATTTAGGCATATCCTTCATCCTTGTACACATATCATCAAGGTTGTAGTACATGTTTTGGATTGTCATTGGCATGACACATGAATTATATAGTTTTGACATTTTTTTTCTAAATCAGCCTCTAATATCATATACAAATTTGGAAAGTGCATAATCGAAAAACTATTGAATTTTTATTGCTTTTGTGTGACTGTTGTGTGATTTTATTTCTTTATTATATAAGAAAAAAGAAGAATTTTTTAAATTTCAGAAAGATTTTCTTTTTTTGTTTGTTTGCTTGTGTGGGTTAGCTAACCTTGCAAGTTATGATCTATATATTTGAAGGGTAATTCCACTTGTACATCAAGTGGTGTACATAGAGGGTTACACTCCCCTCACATGGGAGATGGGACCCGCTTGAATAATATTTTTTTATTCAAGCGAGTCACACCCTCCATGTGAGGGGAGTGTAATCCCCGATGTACCGCTAGTATCACCCATATTTGAATATATGTGTTGATTTATGAATTGTGAATATATTACATATTTGAATTAATTGATGCTTATCTATGTAGAATTATATACTATTTGTGAACGTGAATTAAGTTTTGCATTGTGAAGGAATAAATTGATTCATATGTTTGATATGTTGAAATAGTGAAACTTAGATGCTAAATCCGAAAAATTCATTATATTATACATCCTTAGACCATTTTATATATAATTTGGAGGTGGCTGAACTGTTGTAGGAAGATATCAAGATGAATGGAGAGTCCATTTGTGTAAATTCTTATATGAATTGTCTAAAGCCATTAAAATGAAAATTAGGTCATGGGAATCTTAAGTTAGATGTCGGTTCTTCAAACCGAGTTTTTAATGGAGACATTGCACTAATCATTGCATAAAAAGGGAAAAAACTACTATGATTCATGATTGAAAACTACCCTAAAAGAAGTCTCAAGACATCTATTGAAAATCCTAAAAAGAAAAGTCAAAAAAAGGTTAAAGCTAGTGCATGAAATATGATATATTGACATACAATTATGTGAGATCTATGCAAACAAGAGAAGGTGGAGATTAGTATATAAATTAAACTTTAGATCACCTTAAGAAAAAAGGAATAATTTTAAGGTGTGTAGCTTACGAGGGGAGAAATGAAGTATTTAATAATTGAGGATCGATAATTGAAGCAACTTGTGAATTCATAATATTTTACTTAATTCTTCACACATCATCAGTTTTACGTTGGAGAAGTAGAAATTGATTTTTCTATTGTGATTTTAAAGTTGTTCATGAATTTGATACAATGTTTCCAATTCTGAGAGAAACCACAAGTTATCTGACCAAAAAATTATTGCATGCGTGCTTCTTAAGATAATTTATAGTTTTGTTTGTGGACAAACAAATATTTAAATTTAGAGGTATTTGATAAGTGTATTTTATATATTTATATAAGCTTTTAAATATAGACATTTAGGATTACTTTTGATGAACTATGGCTTAATCTCTTGTATATTTTGTATGATAGGCAAAACTCAATGATTGGAAGTGGAAACAGTACGTTCGCATCGTGTAATTGCGCAACATCAAAATCAGCAGAACCTGAGGCTGAAACTAAAAATCCATGCTTGAGGAGCCAATTTGCCTATGAATGCGCACGGGCTTAATTCTGTCTCGTGCGCATGGGCTTAATTCTGGCTCACGAGACATGTTCCTTATTTGATTCAAACACTTGTGGAACCCAAATTGGACTTGATTTCTGACCTAATTCAAGCCTATATAAATACATGCATGGAAAATACGTAAGACCTCTCTCTCTAGCCTCTTAAAATCATAGCATAACATAAAATCAAACTTAGCAAGGAATTGAAGGCAAATTAAATCAAGAAGGTGAAGAGCAACTGATTATATAACAGCTTGTTCTTATCAACCTCCCCCGGGGAAGTAAGTAAGTAAGGTAGCAGAAACAGATCTACTAGGCCTTGAGTCAGGTTTGAACTCCTCTCCTCTTACTACTCTCTTTGGTTTTACCTTTAAGAGGCCTGTAGAGGGATTGCAAATTAAATCAAGAAGGTGAAGAGCAACTGATTATATAACAGCTTGTTCTTATCAACCTCCCCCAGGGAAGTAAGTAAGGCAGCAGGAACGGATCTAGGCTTGGAATTGAAGATCAAGAACAAGAAATCCCTTCCACATATTTCTTGTATTCATATAAATTTCAGGTCACGTCTTTTCATTATTCTTCTTGCAATAACATTACAAACATGATAGGTTAATTTTTTTTTTTTTGGTTGTGTTGGAATAAAGATGAACCTTATTATTATATATTTTTAATTCAAATGCCAAGTTTAGTTTATTTGTGTTCTTAATTGATCTTGTATGCTTTGCTGCATTATTTTAATTGGGTGATTATCAATTAGGTAATTAGTTACTTGCTATAGTTTCGGGAGGTTCATAATAAATTAGAACTTTGTAAGATTAAGAAGACCCGAGGACAATGGATGTTAGAAATAACAAGTACGGCGTCTGCAATCATCTAGATTATCATGTAATTGAATGTGTTATTTTGTATATGAATTCGGAATAGGAATATGGACGGATTATGCTTAGGATATGTTTAAATTACTTTGGAAGTGATTGTTGAATAAAATCGGATTATCGATTACCAAGAATACACAAATCATGCTAAACTATGTAGGTCAATAATTGAAAATAGGATAATAATAGGTGGATTTGGAATTTCAACACATAATTCCCATATTTAAGTAAAAATACCTTTAGATAATTTAGGTATAATCAAAACAAATCACTTTTGTTATATTACGTTCGAATTTGATGACGTACCGATAGAATTCAGTTTAAAGTTTATTTCTCGTGAGACGATACTCTTTCTCACAATATTACTAATAGAATTCAATTTAAAGTTTATTTTTCGTGGGACGACACTCTTTCTCACAATATTATTACTATTAACAATATTTTACATTTGCGAATTTTGTATGAACATAGACCCATCCTTTGCTTTATAATTGGTGATTAAACAATCATCCCAAGGATAAAAAAATAATTGATCGATGGGAATTGATCCAATATCAATAAACACTATCAAAACATGATAAAGCAGAGAGTAAATCCTTCAGAAATCAAATGGCCAATAAAATATTAACTTGTTATTAAAAAAATATATATTAAGTCGAAGACAAAATGAGGTAGTTCAAAGTCAAAATTAGCATTCCTAAATTATCGGAGAATCAATGAATAGGCAAATACGTACCTGGGCCAAAAACTCGTTCTTTCCCCACAACAAAATCGTTGTTCCTTATACGTTAATATTCATTCATTACTCTCTCTAAACTCACTCAATTCATCCTCCTTTAAACTCTTTTTTTTCGTCTGAAAATTTTCTCATATTTCTGTATATAGATCGTTATGGACGAACAATATGATGTTATTGTTCTGGGCACCGGCTTCAAGGAGTGCATTCTTAGTGGTCTCCTCTCAGTTGATGGACTAAAGGTAAGTAGTATTACTTATACATATATATTCACAAGTCTGCATGCATACAAGCAGTCTGCAGATGTGTGTGTGTGTGTNTATTCACAAGTCTGCATGCATACAAGCAGTCTGCAGATGTGTGTGTGTGTGTGTGTTCGGGTGGGGGTTGATTGAATGTATTACGTATTGTTTTTTTGGACCCAGCATTTTTTTTTTCCAATTTTGCAAATACATTTGTAGAATTTCATTGAAGGAGTTGTAAATAAATTGTTGCACTTTCTTTAATAATAGCTAGTTAAAATCAAGATGTAGTAATTAATTTCTACAATTGTGCTTTTGTTGTGCCTGGCACTTTGATCTGACTTCTGGATTAATGTTTAAAAAGGAAAAGTGAAAGGGTGGTTAGAAATTAAAATCGGGTTTTGGATTGATTTTCGAATTCTCATCCCGAGGCTCAAATTTTTGTTGGTTTCTGA
>CAIGRN010011574.1:0-21547 GCA_903798345.1 Fraxinus anomala | reverse complement strand
AACTGAATATTGAGCTTCTGCAAGTAAAACCACCAGAAAGGAAGTGATATACATTTAGATTAACGGCTTTATGTACATTGGAGTTTCTACTTTTTGTTCATCGAGGCAGAAAATATGATGTTTTTGCCAAATTGTGTTCCGAAAGGAGACCCTGCTTAGACAAGTAATTCTTATCTTCCACCAATTTTTTGCTACTCTTGTACATCACACATAACTGTTTGGATAGTTTCTGTAATAAGTTGAAGGGACAAGTTTCCAAAGTTACCTGTATCTGTAAACAGTACGATTTGCTTAAATTGTTTCGTATATACTACATGGTTTTGAGCCGTTGTTTGATCCTCATTATATAAAAACTCATTTTTTTTTTCAAACTCATTTTTAATCACACGTTCTTTCAATAAAATAATTTTACACGTAAATTCAAAACTTTTTCACTCTTTAACCGCACATTCTCTAAAAAATCACTATTATAAAACTCATTTCTTTCCGAAAAAATAGGGCTCAAATTGAGTCACTCGAAACCCTCTTTTCACATGCACATAAACTTTTATCATACATGGAGACATACATCATCTTAGCGTATCCATTAATTTCCACTGTCAAGTACATGTTTGATATGCAATTACCGTATCAAGCAATATAGTGAACCTACAAAAGTTTATTGCTAAATAGATCATCTAGTGTCTATTCTTTCCACACTAAATAAGATGAATGTAATTTTCTGAGTGGGCATTAGCAAGAATGAAGTCCCTAGTGCATGTTTGGTATAAAGAATTGAGTAGAGTAGAATAAGTATGATTGAAAAAGAAGACTCTCAAGTGAAGTCTAGTCTTCAGCTGAATAGGAATTCATTTGACTCGAATGGCTGTCAATTTTAATCAATTCAGTTGATCAATGGTCAATGAAAAAATTCACTATGAGAGTCAAATTCGTTTCAACACTCAGACAAATGTTTACCCGTGATTATTCAACCTACCAAAATGCACATGTAATATACAGGTATTAATTTGGGATGACCAAATTGGAATTTAATAAATTTGAAGTATGAAATAGAATTTAAATTATAGTTGGATGACCAAATACATATTTTCAAAATGTTGAAGGATGAATTGGAATTTAAATTTTAGTTGGATGACGAAATTCGATTTTTCAAAAAGTTGGAAGGATAAAAATGGTGTTTAAGTTGTTGGATGACCAAATTCGTATTTCCTAAAAGATGAAGGATGAAATTGAAGTGAAAATATAGATGGATGACCAAATTCCTATTTCTTAAAAATTGAAGGATGAAAATGAAGTTAAAGCATAGTTGGATGACCAATTTTGAGTGCAAAAAAATTTAAAGGGTGAAAATGAATTTAAGCTATAGTTGGATAACCAAATTCGAGTTCAATAAAAGTTGAAGGATGAAACTGATTATAAATTATAGTTGGATGACGAAATTCAAATTTTCAAAAAGTTGAAGGATGAAATTGATGTTTAAGAATAGTTGGATGACCAAATTCATGTCTTGAAAGATGAAGGATGAAATTGAGTTAAAATGTAGAAGGATGAAAATTTTGTATTTCTTAAATTTTGGAGGATGAAATTATAGTTAAAAAATAGTTGGATGACCAAATCGAGTTCAGTTAAAAGTTTAAGATTGACATTGAATTTAAATTATAGTTGGATGACCAAATTCGAATTTCCAAATAGTTGAAGGATAAAACTTAAGTTAAATTTTAGTTGGATGATCACATTAGAATTTCGTAAAAGTTGAAGGATGAAATTGAAGTTGAAATATCGTTGGATGACGAAATTCGTAGTTACAAATAGATGAAGGATGAAATTGATGTTTAAGAATAGTTGGATGACAAAATTCATGTTTCCTAAAAGCTGGAGGATGAAGTTGGAGTTAAAAAATAGTGGATGACCAGATTAAACTTTAATAAAAGTTGGAGGATGAAGTTGAATTGAATTTATAGTTGGACAGCCAAACCTGAAATTCCAAATAGTTGAAGGACAAAAATGAAGCTAAACTTTAGTTGAATGACCAAATCAAATTTCTCTAAAAGTTGAAGGATGCTATTGAAGTCCAAGTATAGTTTGATAACCAAATTGTATTTAAACTATTCGAATTTCCAATTAGTTGTAGGATGATGTTGTTATTTAAGTATAGTTGGACGACAAATTCAAATTTAACGAAAGTTGAAAGACGAAGTTGAAATTAAGATATAGTTGGATGACACAATTTGTATTTTATAAAAGTTGGAGGATAAAACTGAAGTTAAAGTATAGTTGGATGACCTATTTTGTGTTTAAAATATTGAAGGATCAAAATGAAATTAAATTATAGACAGAGGACCAATTTTGATTTTTAAATAGATGAAGTTTCATAATAGTTTGATGACCAAATTTGTATTTCCTAAAAGTTGGAGGATAAAATTGAAGTTAAAAATAGATGGTTGATCAAATTAGAATTTTTTAAAAGTCGATAAATGAAATTGAATTTAAATTATAGTTGAATGACTAAATAGGAATATTCAAATAGATGAAGGATCAAATTTATGCGTAAGAATAGTGGGAAGGCCAAATAATCGAAGGATGAACTTGAAGTTAAACAATATATGGACAACCATATTTTAATTTAATAAAAATTGAAGGATAAAATTGAATTTAAATTATAGTTGGATTACGAAATTCGAATTTCCAAACAATCGAAGGAAGAAATTGGTGATCCAGTTAAAATTTCCAAATAGTTGAAGGGCATAAATGAATTTAAACAATAGGTAGATGACCAGATTCCAATTTAATAAAAGTTGAAGGATAAATTTGGAGTTAAACTATAATTGGATCATCAAATTCTTATTCATTAAAAGTTGAAGGATGAAATTGGTTTTTGGACTCTAGTTGGATGACCAAATACGAATTTCCAACAAGTTGAATGATGAAATGAATTTAATTTCTAAGATGAAAGATTATTTTACGAGTCCAAAAGTTAGTTTTTAAAAGTCATTTTTCATTTGAACAAGATATCGTATTCGAATCACTTTTTAGTGGATGTAGTGGTTTTGAGCTATAGTCGTTCATGTCATATATCAAGGTGTTAGTATCTTTACATTTTTGCTAAGAAAACATGTATTTGATCTTGCTCCAAAGTTTGGCTCTTGATTTCTTGAATGTGGCTTCGATCTTGACTTTCTTCAAGAATTCAATTTCTGATGAGCTTTTGTTTTTGACGGCCATTGATCAATATTCTTTTGTGCGTGTTGAAAAACTATAATCACTAGAATTCAACTCATTAGTAAATAAGACTAACTTGTTTGTTATAATCAAAATTTCGAGGTTTTTAGATTAACCATAGGTCAACAAAGATCTCTTTCTATCTTATCGGACAGTGAATTTGTCAGCTCTATTGCTCTTATATCGGTCTGAATTCTTCTTCATCTTGCTTTTCGCTTTTGGTTTGTGGATTCTATTTTCCCCTCTGTTTCCACTTCCCCTACCTCGAGATCGTGCCTTTTTTTACTCGACTCGTTCCATGCTCAAAAAAGTCAATCTTATTTCTCAACTCGAGAGTTTAAATTTAATCTGATCATCCAACTATGCTTTGAATTCAATTTCGTCTTTCTACTTTTAGGAAATTCTAATTTGATCAACCAACTAAATTTTTTTCATCCTTCGACTATTTGAAAATTCGAATTTGGTCACCCAACTATTTCTTAACTTCAATTTCATCCTCCAACTTTTAGAAAATACAAATTTGGTCATCCACTATATTTTAACATCAACTCCATCTTTCAGCTTTCATTAAATTTTAATTTTGTCGTCCGACTATACTTAAATAATTACTTCAACCTACAACTAATTGGAAATTCGAATTTGCTCATCCAATTATAGTTTAAATTCAATATGGTCATCAAACTATACTTGAACTTCAACAGCATCCATCAACTTTTAGAGAAATTGATTTGGTCGTTTAACTAAAATTTAACGTCATTTTCATCCTTCAACTATTCGGAATTTCAAAATTTGACATCCAAATATAATATAAATTCAATTTCATCCTTAAACTTTTATTGAATTTAATTTGGTCATCCAACTTTTTTAACTTCAACTTCATCCTCCAACTTCTAGGAAATATGAATTTGGCCATCCAGTTAATCTTAAACATCAATTTCACCCTTCATCTATGTGTAACTACGAATTTGATCATCCGAACTATATTTTAACTTCAATTTCATCCCTCAACTTTTAGGAAATTTTAATGTGATCATGCAACTAAAATTTAACTTCAGTTTTATCCTTCAACTATTTGGAAATTCGAATTTGGTCACCCAACTATAATTTAAATTCAATTCCAATCTTAAACTTTTACTAAACTCTAATTTGGTCGTCCAACTATTTTTTAACTTCATCCTCCAAAATTTTAAGTCCATGATATTTCACTACGAGTCTCTTGACTTCATCAAGGAAAGATATGCATCCAATTTGTTAATGCATTTACCATACTGGACGAAATTCTGCATTAGTATCAATAATTGTAACTTGATTTCTTTAAATGTCTCAAAACCATATATTCAATGAAGAATTCACAAACATCAATCTACATTTGCACTATGGCATCGTCCGGTCCCCCTAGGGTCTCTTTCGAGTCTCGATGCAAATGGTTAAAAAAGAAGAAATAAAATTCAATGTATAGATTTTCGTACACTTTTCAAATATATCCCAGAACCGCTACAAACAGAAATTAGAGGGAAATTCTTGTTGGCGTAAGACAAATTAAGAAATTGTGCGAAACTCAAAAAGATCTTTCTTTCTTTCCTTTTTCTTTTGTCTCTAAAAAAGAAATAAATTTAATGGTGTGTCGTTTATGAACAAACGCATTCTTTCTGAACAGATACAAATACCGCAAGACACACCCTTTCATCATCTATAAATAGTTGACAAGTTTTGGCCTTTCACAACAGCGCAATAGAATCAATTCAAAATATATTTTCTTCATCATCTTCGCCGCTGATTATCTTTGATTTTCAAGCAAGCACACAATGGCCGCAAATAACAGGATTCTGATTGTCCTCCTCACAACGTGCGCATTGGCGCTGATGGCCATGGCAGAAGGGGAGGAGAGAAATAAAAATGCACATTGTATGATGGAGTGCTATTGGGAATGCACACGAGTCCAGATTTTCACGCACAGCCAATGCGAGAGCGCATGCAGAGTTGTCTGCGCAAGAAGAAATGCGAGGAAAGTATCAGCAAACGAAGTCGGGTTCTTGCCTCCATGGGTGTAACAGAACAGTCAACATTTATAGCATTTCAATGCATAAATATGTTTGTTTAATCTATAAATATGAGAGAAATTAAAGAAGTCGAATTTGGATTATTGATATTAATGTAACAGTTCTTTGGGGGATTTTCGAAGATTTGATACGAGTATGGTATCTGCAACCACAATCTTGATAAATTAGAGAGCTGATTTTTTATCATAGCAATATTCATTATATGTTACCATATTCCGTTTAATTAACCGGCTTAAATTTTGGTTTAATTCAAAAGTAAATACTGAATAAAATAAAAAAGATAATGAAATTAAACAAAAAGGATGAAATAAACCAAATATAGGTTAAAATAAACATCAAATACTATGTATTTGACAAATTATCTCTTACACCATAGGCGAGTATTTGATATTCATTGAGTTAATGTGACTTAGCAAATCGTATTATGTTTATTATTAAAAAAAATAAATTATAGGCAATCTATGAGCTAATTTGGCATTGCTTTTGAGAAGCCAAAATGAGAGTTTAAGATTCAAAAATTGCTTTTCAATTGTTTGGATAACTTTAAAAGTGTTTTTTATATCAAAAATGATGTGAGTACGGGAAAGATTTCACAGGGGCTTGCCAGAATACTTACATGGCGGGCCCTACCATGTATTTAAAAAAAACTACGGGACCCATACATGTGTGAGTGTCCGTGAGTTTTCCTGTGAAATGTTTCCTATATGTGAAGCATCTCTCTTTTTATATTAAAATTTTTTTTTATAGGAAATTGGTCCAATATAATTTTTGTAGGGATACTATTTCATATGATGGGCTTACATGTTTCATTAACAATTGTTATATAGACTATCTAATTAAGTAGGGCCGATTAAGAAATCTAATTATTAGGCCTTATAAGCACCTATTAAGTATGAGCTTTGTTCGGTAAAATCCTGCAAGCTACAGGATCGTGACAAGTAATAGTTTTAATGAGATAGAGTATCGTCCCACTAATATTAAATCTTTTATCACACATTTATGAGTCCCATCAACTTATAATCTCGAAAATTACTATCAAACAAGGGCTAGATATGCTCACTTAAATAGATCAAATGCCAGTAATTGACAAGCGCACTAATGAACATATAATTAATGATGGCCAGTACAATTAGGCACTCCGGTATGTGAATGGAAAATTGGAAATTGTCCCGAAGAAATTATCTAGCTAGACAAGAATTGGTGTCTCAATTTCATTGGTCTCAAAACCCGGTAAGCACGGGCATTGATGTGAAAGTCAACTTTTACATTCCCACTAGAAAAAAGTCATTCAAATTATTTTCACACAAATTAACTGAACAAAATTATCCAAAAATGTTGAAACCATTAGCAAGAAAACGCCTTTATTATATCCAATCCACCTCTAGTACTCACACAAATAAATAAATATGTGGTTCCTTTGCATTTTGAATTGCTATGAACTCATGAGAGAAAATATTAGAAAATATCCATGTACTGATTTCTAGGAATTGGTCAAGACTTGATTTTGATCGATTTCATTTCAACCACACAAAGTTTGAATGATATCTGATACAAATAAACGTTACATAGTGAGCATTGAAAATTTTTGTCTTGACGTTAATAGGAAAATAATCTACTCTTAAATTAGATAAGAAGTGGGTTTTTGTATGTTTTTCCTTTCAACCTTGTCCGTATTTTCGTAGTTGGGCTCAAATATGAATAATAGAGGTAGATTGAAGTAACGTAAAATTTTATTCAACTTTTATATACATTTTCTTGGAACGCCATTATTAACGATGTGCTATATCAAATTCACGTATTATAAAAAGTGGATAAGGTTTAGCTAAGATGTACTCTTATGCAACTAATATTTTGATGTGTATAGGTCTCGAAAAATAAGTAAGAGATCCACAATTTTGGCTGGAAATCGCATAATTGCACAGGTTATATACTTTCTTAGTATATTATAATGAGATTCCACAACAGAAAAACATTGGAATATTCAACTAGCGGAATATTATTGATACTAATTTTATACACTCAAGTAGCTTATAATGAGATTCCACAACAGAAAAACATTGGAATATTCAACGAGCGGAATATTATTGGTACTAATTTTATACACTCAAGTAGCCCTACGAATTCCAAGTTGGATCCCTACCTGGGAAAGAGCGGAAGCGAGATTTTGTGGACAACCCAAATGGCCTGTTCTCTGCACAGGCTGCACCAAAACCTCCCAAGGCAATGTATACGATAACCGAAGGGATGAAAGTTGGGGGAAAGGTAACTCTGTGTTTCCTTTGTACAAGTTTTTTTTTTTTCTCAGTCTATGACTCTATGATAAGTGATAACAGTCCTCTTTTCCTTTTTTATTATCAGTCGAGCTAACATATTTTTTCTTGCTGTATAGAGGACTGTTATCATTCCTCCAGAGGCTGGGTATGGATCAAAAGGAATGAATGAGATCCCGGTAATGCCTTCAATATTATCAGCTAGACACAAGTTAATTATTATTTCGATAAAAATGATTGACCTGAGATGAAATCTCTTTTAGTCTTGTATCAGCTAGACTGAAGTGGTAGGATTGACATCAGTACCAATACCTTTGAGTTTATTCAAGTTCTTTAATTTGTTTTATAGTCCTGACGAGGTTCAATCAAATAAAAAATAAAAAAAGAAGTTTTGAAGTCGTCATGTTGAAGTATCTGTTGATCCGTGATTGCATAATTTAACGGATGCTTCTTATCAGAGTTTTACAGCATTCTCATTTTGCATTGAATACAATGGCCACATAAATAAATTTATCTTCTTAGATGGGGACAAAAATAGATTATTATTGGACCCTTAAAGTGATCGAGAGATGATCTGGTATTGATTAGTTGTTGCCAAAGCTTTCATTACTCCATTTAACAACTGGGAATATAAATTTTGAATCATATACTCAAAAAACCCGGTAAGCAAGTGCATTGACGTAAAGTGAACTTTTACATTCTCTCTGTGTTCTTCTTTATTAGTGATAAAATATATCTCCTATTGGAATAGATTTGACCTTTTTTCTTCTTTGGAGCTTACTGTGGTTTTGTTACTTCATTTCATCAGCCAGGGGAAACATTTGAACTGAATATTGAGCTTCTGCAAGTGAAACCACCAGAAAGGAAGTGATATACATTTAGATTAACGGCTTTATGTACATTGGAGTTTCTACTTTTTGTTCATCGAGGCAGAAAATATGGTGTTTTTGCCAAATTGTGTTCCGAAAGGAGACCCTGCTTAGACAAGTAATTCTTATCTTCCACCAATTTTTTGCTACTCCTTGTACATCACACATAACTGTTTGGATAGTTTCTGTAATAAGTTGAGGGGACAGGTTTCCAAAGTTACCTGTATCTGTTTAATAGTTTCTGTAATAAGTTGAGGGGACAGGTTTCCAAAGTTACCTGCATCTGTAAACAGTACGTTTTGCTTAAATTGTTTCGTATATACTACATGTTTTTGAGCCGCTGTTTGATCTTCATTATATAAAAACTCATTTTTTTTCTCAAACTCCTTTTTAACCACACGTTCTTTCAATAAAATAATTTTACACGTAAATTCAAAACTTTTTCACTCTCTTTAACCGCACATTCTCTAAAAAAATCACTATTATAAAACTCATTTCTTTCCTAAAAAAATGGGGCTCAAATTGAGTCACTCGAAACCCTATTTTCACATGCACATAAAGTTTTATCATGGAGACATACATCATCTTAGCGTATCCATTAATTTCCAATGTCAAGTACATGTTTAATATGCAATTACCGTATCAAGCAATATAGTGAACCTACAAAAGTTTATTGCTAAATAGATCATCTAGTGTCTATTCTTTCCACACTAAATAAGATGAATGTAATTTTCTGAATGGGCTTTAGCAAGAATGAAGTCCCTCAGCGCATGTTTTGTATAAAGAATTGAATAGAGTTGAATAAGTATGATTGAAAAAGAAGACTCTCGTGTGAAGTCTAGTCTTCAGCTGAATAGGAATTCATTTGACTCGAATGACTGTCAAATTTAATCAATTCAGTTGATCAATGGTCAATGAAAAAATTCACACTGAGAGTCAAAATCGTTTCAACGCTCAGACAAATGCTTACCCGTGATGGCACGAAGGTGCCTTATTCAACCTACCAAAATGCACATGTAATATTTAGGTATTAATTTGGGATGACCAAATTCCTATTTCTTAAAAATTGAAGGATGAAAATGAAGTTAAAGCATAGTTGGATGACCAATTTCGAGTGCAAAAAAAGTTAAAGGGTGAAATTGAATTTAAGCTATAGTTGGATAACCAAATTCGAGTTCAATAAAAGCTTAAGGATGAAACTGATTATAAATTATAGTTGGATGACGAAATTCAAATTTTCAAAAATTTGAAGGATGAAATTGATGTTTAAGAATAGTTGGATGACCAAATTCATGTCTTGAAAGATGAAGGATGAAATTGAGTTAAAATGTTGAAGGATGAAAATTTTGTATTTCTTAAATTTTGGAGGATGAAATTATAGTTAAAAAATAGTTGGATGACCAAATTCGAGTTCAGTTAAAAGTTTAAGATTGACATTGAATTTAAATTATAGTTGGATGACCAAATTCGAATTTCCAAATAGTTGAAGGATAAAACTTAAGTTAAATTTTAGTTGGATGATCACATTAGAATTTCGTAAAAGTTGAAGGATGAAATTGAAGTTGAAATATCGTTGGATAACGAAATTCATAGTTACAAATAGATGAAGGATGAAATTGATGTTTAAGAATAGTTGGATGACAAAATTCATGTTTCCTAAAAGCTGGAGGATGAAATTTTGAGAAAGTTGAAGCATCAAATTGCTTTTAAATAGTAGTTGAATGACAAAATTGAAGATAATAAATAGTTAAAGGATAAAATTGCATTTCAAAATATAGTTGGATGACCAAATTGAAGTTTGAAAATGGATGAATTTGCATCAAATAGTTTGATAACCAAATTGAACTTTTGAAAGCAATCTATGGATGAAATTGATTCTTAATTATAGTTTGATGATCAAATTCAAAATTTTCTAAATAGGACAAAATTGCTTTATAAAAAAACTTGAAGGATAAAATTGCCTTTTTTTAGTGGAAAGACCCAATTGAACTTTTGAAACGATTGAAGCATGAAATTGTTTACATTTAATAATTGGAAGACCAAACTGAACATTTGAAAGTAGAAGGATCAAATTGCTTTTAGGGTTTAGGGTATTAAGGTGGTTTAGGATTTAGGATTTCCTTCAACTTTACAGAATTTCAATTTGGTAATCCAACTATTTATCAAAAGCAAATTGATACTTAACGTTTCCAAAAGCTCAATTTCGTCATTAAACTATTATGTAAAAGCAATTCCATCCTTCAACGTTTGGAAAGCTCAATTCAGCCATCCAAATCTTCGTAAAAATCAATTCCATCCTTCAACTTATTCAAATGTTCAACTGGGTCAACCAACTATTGGTCAAAAACAAATACATCCTTCAACTTTACAAAAGTCCAATTCGGCCATCCAACTATTCGTAAGAAGCAATTGACACTCAAAGTTTCCAAAAGCTCAATTTCGTCATTCAACTATTATGTAAGAGCAATTATATACTTCAACTTTTCAAAAGCTCAATTGAGCCATCTAACTATTCGTAAGAAACAATTTCATCCTTCAACTTATTTCAAATGTTCAATTGGGAAATTACATCCTTCAACTTTATAAAAGTTCAATTTGGCCACCCAACTATTTTTAAGAAGCAATTGGATACTAAAAGTTTTCAAAAGCTCAATTTCGTCATTCAACTATTATGCAAAACCAATTACATCCTTCAACTTATTCAAATGTACAATTGGTCACCCAAGTACTGGTCAATTTAGTCATCCATCTATTACTGAGAAGCAATTTAACGTTGAAGTATTCAGCTATTATTTAAAATCAATTACATCCTTTAACTCTTTCAAAAGTTCAATTTCACCATTCAACTATTATTGAAGTGTAATTTTATCCTTCAACTTTTCCAAAAGTTCAATTTGTTCATCCCACTATTTATCAATAGTAAATTCATCCTTCAATTTTTTTAAGAGTTCAATTCCGTCATTTAACTATAGGTCAAAGGAAATTCCATCCTTCAACTATTTACCAAAAGCAATTACATCCTTTGACTTTTTCAAAAGTTCAATTTTGTCATCCAACTATAGTCAAAAGTAATTTCATCCCTCAGCTTTATCAAAAGTTTCATTTGGTCATTGAACTATTATTTAAAAGCACTTTCATTCTTCAACTTTTTCAAAAGTTCAATTTGGTAATTCAACTATGCATTAAATGCATTTTCATCCTTCAAACATTAATTAACTTCAATTTGGTCATTTATCTAATTTTTAAAATCAGTTTTATCCTTCAACGTGAAAAAAAAAAGTTATATTTGGTCATCTAACAATTATTAGAAAGCAATTTCACCCTTCAACTTTTTTAAAACTTTAATTTGGCCATCCAACTATAAATTAAATTTAAATTCATCCTTCAACTTTTACTGAACTCAATTTTGTTCATCCTATTTCTTTTAACTTCAATTTAACCCTTCAACTTTCAATAAATTTGAATTTTGTCATCCTGCTTGGCGAATAATTTTATCCCCCAACTATAGCGAAATATCAATTTCATCCAACAACTATTTCAAATTTCAAATTTTGTTATCCAATTATAGTTTAAATTTAATTCGATCATCCAACTATACTTTGAGTTCAATTTCATCTTTCTACTGTTAGGAAATTCAAATTTGATCAACCAACAATTTTTTTTAATCCTTCAACTATTTGAAAATTCTAATTTGGTCACCCAACTATTTCTTGACTTCGATTTCATCTTCAACTTTTTGAAAATACAAATTTGGTCATCCAACTAAATTTTATCATCAACATCATTCTCCAACTTTCATTAAATTTAAAATTTGTCTTCCAATATACTTAAACAATACCTTCATCCTACAACTAATTGGAAAATCAAATTTTGTCATCCAATTATAGTTTAAATTCAATTTGGTCATCAAACTATACTAGAACTTCAATAGAATCCTTCAACTTTTAGAGAAATTTGAATTAGTCATTCAACTAAAATTAACTTCATTTTCATCCTTCAACTATTGGAATTTAAAATTTTACTATCCAACTATAATATAAATTCAAATTCATCATTGAACTTTTATTAAATTTAATTTGGTCTTCCATCTATTTTTAACTTCAAATTTACCCTCCAACTATTAGGAAATATGAATTTGGTAATCCAACTATTCTTAAACATCAATTTCACCTTCATCCATTTGTAACTACGAATTTGGTCATCCAGTTGTGTTTTATCTTCAATTCCATCCCTCAACTTTTTTGGAAATTCTAATGCGATCGTCCAACTAAAATCTAACTTCAATTTTATCCTTCGACAATTCAGGATTTTGAATTTGGTCATCCAACTATAATTAAAATTCAATTTCAATCTTAAACTTTTACTAAACTCGAATTCGGTAGTCCAACTAATTTTTAACTTCAATTTCATCCTTAAAATTTTACTAAAGTTGAATTTGGTCATCCAACTACTTTTTTACTTCAATTTCATCCTCAAACTTCCAAAAATTTTGAATTTGGTCAGCCAACTATACTTAAATATCAACTCATCCAACAACTATTTCAAAATAAAATTTGGTCATCCAATTATATTCTAAATTTAATTTGCTCATCCATCTATACTTTAAATCCAATTTCATCTTTCTAGTTTTAGGAAATTCAATTTGATCAACCAACCAAAATTTTATCATCCTTCGACTATTTGAAAATTCGAATTTGGTCACCCAACTATTTCTTAACTTTAATTTCATTCTACAACTTTTAGAAAGTACAAATTTGGTCATCCAATTATATTCTAAATTTAATTTGATCATCCATCTATACTTTAAATCCAATTTCATCTTTCTACTTTTAGGAAATTCAAATTTGATCAACCAAAATTTTATCATCCTTTGACTATTTGAAAATTTGAATTTCGTCACCCCAACTATTTCTTAACTTCAATTTCATTCTACAACTTTTAGAAAGTACAAATTTGGTCATCCAACTATACTTTAAACTCAACTTCAACTTTCAACTTTCATTAAATCTGAATTTTGCCGTCCAACTATACTTAAATAGTAACTTTATCCTACAACTAATTGGAAATTGAATTTGGTCATCCAATTATAGATTAAATTTAATTTGGTCATCAAACTATACTTGAACTTCAATAGCATCTTTCAACTTTTAGAGAAATTTGATTTGGTCATTCAACTAAAATTTAACTAATTGGAATTTCATCCTTCAATTTGACCATCTGAAAAAATTTAAATTCAATTTCATCCTTGAACTTTCACTAAATTTAATGTGGTCATACAACTATTTTTAACTTCAACTTCATCTCCAACTTTTAGGAAATATGAATTTGGTCATCCAACTATTCTTAAACATCAATTGTATCCTTCATCTATTTGTAACTATGAATTTGAATTTAATCCTCCTATTTTTTAAACTTCAATTTCATCCTCGTACTTTTCTTAAATTTGAATTTGGTCATCCAACTATTATTTGAAAACAATTTCATCCTTCAACTTTTTCAAAACTTTAATTTGGGCATCTGACTATAAATTAAATTAAAATCCATCCTTCACCTTTTACTAAACTCGAATTTGGTCATCCAATTATTAGTCAAAACCTAATTTCATCCTTCAACTTTCACTAAATTTGAATTTGGCCATTCAACTATAATTTAAATTCAATTTCAATCTTAAATTTTTACTAAACTCAAATTCGGTCGTCCAACTAAATTTTAACTTCAAATCCAAAATTCGAGAAACATGATCTTTCGTCTTTGGTTTGATACAGTTATAGTCCAGTGGCAAGATCAATGTTTTTTATCGGTTTCTCTGTCCCTTGAACAATATATCCTCTTTTATTTATTTATTTTTTTCAAATAAAGATTGATAACCAGAGACTAACTAACCAAAAGGGGGGTGAAATGATTTTTACAACTTTTTCGAAGAATTAACTTAAAATCAAATACGTAATAACTAGATAGATTGATTTAAATAACAAACACAAATATAAAAGTAATAAGTGAAGAGGGATGGAGAGTGCAAATGATATAATTATGGAGGTTTGATCCAATATAATGATCTACGTCCTCCGTTACCAAGCTCTCCGACACGAGTAAAGTCAATTTCACTATGTTGATTGACTTGTGGTGCAATCCAACCACTTACAACGCTTTCTGTGACTTACAATCAAGGAGCACCGTTCCTTTTACAACGTTGAGCTTTTTGAGACCTCAACATGACTCACAATTCAAGTAAGTTTTACAAATGAAATCTTCTCTTCTTAATAAATGATGATTCCAAAGTTGAGTACAAGAAGAGAAGTAGGTTAATACTTTAATAGATAGAATGAAATTCAAGTGTTAAGTGTGAAAATCTTGATGTATGGAATAATTTTCACGAATTAATTTGATTAAAGATTTTTCAATGGAAAAATGATTTGATAATAAATGATATGAGAAGTTAATACAAGGTTATCTTAAAGGAATATATCAATTGAATGCTCAAAAAGTTGTTCTTATTAAATGATAAGAGAGTTGGTATTTATAGTAATGAAAAACGCCAAAAATTTCTATTAAACCGAATGACCGGTTTGGTCGACCGCCAATATTCGGATGACCAAAATGACCATTTGTACGAAAAAAATCAGTAGTTAGAACGGTAAAAAATTTGACCATCCAGTCGACTGCCAATGCAATGGCGGTCCGATTTTTTGACTTCTTTTGTTTTGTTTTGTGAATTTTGAAAAGTATGGTCTTTTGGTGAGCATTTTTCACTAACCTTCTAAGATGAAAGATTATTTTACGAGTCCAAAAGTTAGTTTTTAAAAGTCATTTTTTTAACAAGATATCGTATTCGAATCACTTTTTAATGCATGGAGTGGTTTTGAGCTATAGTCATTCATACCATATATCAAGGTGTTAGTACATTTACATTTTTTCTAAGAAAACAAGTATTTGATCTTGCTCCAAAGTTTTGGCTCATGATTTCTTGAATGTGCCTTCGATCTTGACTTTCTTTAAAAATTCAATTTGTGATGATAGCTTTTGTTCCTTTGACGGCCATTGATCAATATTCTTTTGTGCGCGTTGAAAAACTATAATCACTAGAATTCAACTCATTAGTAAATAAGACCAACTTGTTTATTATAATCAAAACTTCGAGGTTTTTAGATTAACCATTGGTCAACAAGTTTCCCCATTTTTGATTATGACAAATAAGAAGATTTGCGAAATAATGTTGAACAAAAAGTAAGGAATATAAGTCTTAAATTTTGCATGTGATCCATATATTCCCCCTATCTTTAATAAACCAATAATCGAATGCTTTAAGACATATGTTTATGAAGGCGAGCATCTTATTTTCAAGCATATCACCATGTGATCTATATATTCCTCCTATCTTTTATAAATCGTCAAACATATGTTTATGAAGCCAATCATTATCAAGCATATCATCATATCATATTTTCCCCCTTTTGTCATAAGAAAAAAAAATATGGCATTTAAGAACATAATATAGGATACGATATAAATTTATAAAGAAACGAATAGCAACAATACCAAGAAAATAGATCATATATTAAACAGAGCATAAAAGGCGTTTTGTTGAGCATGCATTGCCTCTTGTTGAGCATCGAACCGAGCATAGAATGCTTCTTGTTGAGCTTGTATGACATTTTGTTGCACTTGCAAACAGTGAAGCATCCCGCTAGCCCGTCGACAGAAGATGTGAGGAAGTTGATTCGACCGTTGAAGAGATTGTAGTGATCCTCGGTATAAGTAAAGCCACCGGAAGGTGGTGAAGCACTCGATCCTGGAATGTCATGAGGGGGACTAGGAACATGTGGGACGTCGTCCTCATGGTCGTCTCTGGCTTCTTCAAGATGTAGAGTTGGGGGTCCAGAGTCCAGGTCAAAACCCTTAGTACGGGCCACCAATTGCCCATGTTCTTTAACAATTTTCATCCTCTTAAGAATATGAATGTTGATAGTGTCGGTGGGACAGAGTGACTCGTGGACCTCACCGTTTATAGGAATTTCAAAATATTTAAAAATTTTGGTGAGGAGCATGTTACCGTTTATAGGCTTTACCCTATATTTAAAAATTATAGGGTAAAGCCTTGGTGCAAGTGGCGGAGCGGACAAGTTTCATGTGACCGATGGCGATCGTTAGAAAATCCAATTTGCGTCCGACCAAAAAGGAATCGAGAAAGAATATGTCGAAGTGAGTGACCTCATCAAGATGACATTTTCGAGGGAGAATAATGTGGGCAATGATAATATGTAAGACTTTACAAGGTAGGGTTAATTGGTTTGAGCTAAGTTTGATCAGATGTTCAAAGTTCTTACTGGTAACTCTACGACATGCAATTATAGGATTATAAACGTCATGATGCGGGTGAGTCATATGACACAAAAAAATTGATTTGGACATTCATCTAAATAAAAAGGAGAACGTATAATAGATTTAGTAATGGTAATATATTTTTCCTTCAAAAAACAAGAAATGCTACCCGTACGAGGAGTAAAAACCATATTTTTGTAAAATTCCCTCATGAGTTTAGGATAAACATGTTCATTCATAGGGGCAATAGAGACCCAACTCATACCTAAGAAATATTCCTCAATATGAAATTCGGGTGCTTGAAGAGAAATAACTAAAAAATCAACATTTTTACCTATAAAAGTAAGGGATTTGTCAAAGTGTTAGGTGTGAATGGAATGATTTTTAAGAATTAATTTGATCAAAGATTTTTCAATAGTAAAATGATTTGATAATAAATGATATGAGAAGTTAATACAATATTAACTTAAATGAATATATCAATTGAATGCTCAAAAATTGTTCTTATTAAATGATAAGAGAATTGCTATTTATAGAGATGAAAAAGGTCAAAAATTTCTGTCAAATCGGATGATCGATCTGGTCGACCATCAATTTTCAGATGACCAAAATGACCGCTTGTACGGAAAAAATCAAAAGTTAGAATGGTAAAAAATTTGACTGTTGGGATTTTTCGGTCGACGACCTGCTCAAAAAAGTCAATCTTGTTTCCCAACTTAAGAGTTTAAATTTAATCTGATCATCCAACTATGCTTTGAATTCAATTTCGTCTTTCTACTTTTAGGAAATTCTATAAACTAGTTGGTTGATTTATTTTTCATCCTTCGACTATTTGAAAATTCGAATTTGGTCACCCAACTATTTCTTAACTTCAATTTCATCCTCCAACTTTTAGAAAATACGAATTTGGTCATCCAACTATATTTTAACATCAACTTCATCTTTCAACTTTCATTAAATTTTAATTTTATCGTCGAACTATACTTAAATAATTACTTCAACCTACAACTAATTGGAAATTCGAATTTGGTCATCAAACTCTATTTGAACTTCAACAGCATCCATCAACTTTTAGAGAAATTTGATTTGGTCATTCAACTAAAATTTAACGTCATTTTCATCCTTCAACTATTTGGAATTTCAAAATTTGCCATCCAACTATAATATAAATTCAATTTCATCCTTAAACTTTTATTGAATTTAATTTGGTCGTCCAACTTTTTTAACTTCAACTTCATCCTCCAACTTCTAGGAAATATGAATTTTGCCATCCAATTAATCTTAAACATCAATTTCATCCTTCATCTATTTGTAACTACGAATTTGATCATCCAACTATATTTTAACTTCAATTTCATCTCTCAACTTTTAGGAAATTCTAATGTGATCATGCAACTAAAATTTAACTTCAATTTTATCCTTCAACTATTTGGAAATTCGAATTTGGTCATCCAACTATAATTTAAATTCAATTCCAATCTTAAACTTTTACTAAACTCTAATTTGGTCGTCCAACTATTTTTTAACTTCAATTTCATCCTCCAAAATTTTAAGTCCATGATATTTCACTATGAGTCTCTTGACTTGATCAAGAAAAGATATGCATCCAATTTGTTAATGCATTTACCATACTGGACGAAATTCTGCATTAGTCTCAATAATTGTAACTCGATTTCTTTAAATGTCTCAAAACCATATATTCAATGAAGAATTCACGAACGTCAATCTACATTCGCACTATTGCATCGTCCGGTCCCCCTAGGGTCTCTTTCGAGTCTCGATGCAAATGGTTAAAAAAGAAGAAATAAAATTTAATTCGTATTCTTTTCAAATATATCCCAGAACCGCTACAAACAGTAATTAGAGGGAAATTCTTGTTGGCGTAAGACAAATTAAGAAATTGTGCGAAACTTAAAAAGATCTATCTTTCTTTCTTTTTTCTTTTGTCTCTATAAAAGACATAAATTTAATGGTGAGTCGTTTATGAACAGATGCATTCTTTCTGAACAGACACAAATACCGCAAGACACACCCTTTCATCATCTATAAATAGTTGAGAAGTTTTGGCTTTTCACAACAGTGCAATAGAATCAATTCAAAATATATTTTCTTCATCATCTTCGCCGCTGATTATCTTTGATTTTCAAGCAAGCACACAATGGCCGCAAATAACAGGATTCTGATTGTCCTCCTCACAACGTGCGCATTGGCGCTGATGGCCATGGCAGGAGGGGAGGAGAGAAATAAAAATGCATATTGTATGATGGAGTGCTATTGGGAATGCACACGAGTCCAGATTTTCACGCACAGCCAATGCGAGAGTGCATGCAGAGTTGTCTGCGCAAGAAGAAATGCGAGGAAAGTATCAGCAAACGAAGTCGGGTTATTGCCTACATGGGTGTAACAGAACAGTCAACATTTATAGCATTTCAATGCATAAATATGTTTGTTTAATCTATTAATATGAGAGAAATTAAAGAAGTCGAATTTGGATTATTGATATGTAACAGTTCTTTGTGGATATTTCGAAGATTTGATACGAGTATGGTATCTGCAGCCACAATCTTGATAAATTAGAGAGCTGGTTTTTTATCATAGCAATTGCAATATGTTACCATCTTCCGTTCAATTAACCGGCATAAATTTTGGTTTAATTCACAAGTAAATACTGAATAAAATAAAAAAGAAAATGAAATAAAACAAAAAGGATGAAATAAAGCAAATATAGGTTAAAATAAACATCAAATACTATCTATTTGACAAATTATCTTATACACCATAGGCGAGTATTTGATATTCATTGAGTTAATGTGACTTAGCAAATCGTATTATTTTTATTATTAAAAAAATAAATTAAAGGCAATCTAAGAGCCCATTTGGCATTGTTTTTGAGAAGTCAAAAGGAGAGTTTAAGATTCAAAAATTGCTTTTCAACTGTTTGGATAACTTTAAAAGTGTTTTTTATATCAAAAATGCCGTGAGTACGGGAAAGATTTCACAGGGGCTTGCCAGAATACTCACATGGCGGGCCCCACCATGTATTTTTGAAAAAAAAAATGCAGGACCCACACGTGTGAGTGCCTTATAAGCACCTATTAAGTATGGACTTTGTTCGGTAAAATCCACAAGGGTACAGGATCGTGGCAAGTAATTGTTTTCATGAGATAGAGTATCGTCCCACTAATATGAGATTTTTTATCACACATTTTATGAGTCCCATCAACTTATAATCTCGAAAATTATTATCAAACAAGGGCTAGATATGCTCACTTAAATGGATCAAATGCCAGTAATTGACAAGCGCACTAATGAACATATAATTAATGAAGGCCAGTACAATTAGGCACTCCGGTATGTGAATGGAAAATTGGAAATTGTCCCGAAGAAATTATCTAGCTCGACAAGAATTGGTGTCTCAATTTCATTGGTGTCAAAACCCGGTAAGCACGGGCATTGATGTGAAAGTCAACTTTTACATTGTCACTATGCTCTTCTTTATTTGTGATTGAATAAATCTCCTATTGGTATAGATTTGACATTTTTCTTCTTTGGAGCTTACTGTGGTTTTGTTACTTCATTTCATCAGCCAGGGGAAACATCTGAACTGAAAATTGAGCTTCTGCAAGTAAAACCACCAGAAAGGAAGTGATATACATTTATGTACATTGGAGTTTCTACTTTTTGTTCATCGAGGCAGAAAATATGATGTTTTTGCCAAATTGTGTTCCAAGAGAAGACCCTGATTAGACAAAAATTTTGTATCTTCCACCAATTTTTTGCTACTCCCTCGTACATCACATAACTGTTTGGATAGTTTCTGTAATAAGTTGAGGGGACAAGTTTCCAAAGATGTAAACAGTAGGTTTTGCTTAAATTGTTTCGTATATATTACATGTTTTTGAGCCTCTGTCTGATCCTCATTATATAAAAACTCATTTTTCCTCAATCTCATTTTCAACCACACATTCTTTCAATAAACTAATTTTACACGTAAATATAAAAATTTTCCCTATTTTTTAACCGCGCATTATCCAAAAAATCGCTTTTATAAAACTCATTCTATCAAAAAAATGGGGCTCAAATTGAGTCACTCAAAATCCTCTTTTCATATGCACATAAAGTTGTATCATACATGGAGACGTACATCATCTTAGCGTATCCATTAATTTCCAATGTCGAGTACATGTTTGATATGCAATTATTGTATAAAGCAATATAGTGAACCTACAAAAGTTTATTGCTAAATAGATCATCTAGTGTCAATTCTTGGTGCCTTGATCAACCTATCAAAATGCACAACAAAGCACAAGATGAACATGAAGTATAGGTAATGCACACATAATTTATAGGTATTGATTTAAAGAATAGAAACGAGATTTACAAGAAATTACTTTCTAACTTTTAAAGTGGAACACACTATACAATTAATTTCCGAATGGCCACAAAATTATTCTAATTGTGTTTCAATTAACTATAAACTAATAATGTCGGAACCAAGCAAAATCTATTAATTAATGGAGTTATTAATTTATACCACGCATTTATGGTTCAATCATATATTTGACTAATTCAATATATAATTTGGCGTTATCTTAACGATACTACATGTAATGTCCCAAGATCTCAATCAAAGTGATAAATACTTTACTAATCTTTAGAGGTTCTTAGGGTTACCAAAAATACCCCGACTTTGCAAATGGTTGCAGGATGAAATTAGTTGGATGACAAAATATGAATTTCCCAAGAGTAGAATGATGAGATGACTGAAATCTAATTTAATAAAAGTTGAAGGATGAGATGACCAAATTGA
>CAIGRN010011572.1:0-13460 GCA_903798345.1 Fraxinus anomala | reverse complement strand
TATTACTTTATATTTTTATTGGACCATTAAGGATTCAATTTTTTTTTAATTACTTAATGCATTTAGCGAAATTATTACTTTGGTCCATTGACCCAAGTCGGGGATCGAAAAAAATTATTATATAATCGAAGTTATTATTTTATCGAATATTATTTTATCGAGATTTAACGGTATTTAAACATCTAATGGTCAATTTACAAAGTCAAAAAATAAATAAATAAAGAGAAAGAAAAAGATAAAAACTTACGTGCTTACTCAAAAGTAATGCACGTTTTTATTAATTTCGTGAAATAATTTAAAATATCCACATGGCTCAATTTTATTTTAATTTATTTTTCATTTTTGCAAAATCATCTCAATTATTAAAATATTCTTAATGAATATTAGCAGCGGAGGCCCACAACCTATCACAAGAATTGCATTTTGTTCATCCAACTTTTCAAAAGTAGTATCAATGCTTCACTTTTATTGCACTGTTAGTCTCAACTTCCATTTTCCCTCAATAATTTTGTTCTGCGAACTAATTTTACCAAGAAATATCATGAATTCTTACACCAAAGAACATCAAGGGCCACACACACACAGCAGGTAAACTTGCCAAACATCGACCGAAATTTGAATCAATTTGAACTCAGATTTGTACAAGAGAAGATGTGCATTATCTAAAATTCCTATTCATGATAAGAAACCTCTATGTATCATTACAGTTGCTTTATGTAATATCAATCCAGAAATCTGCTATTCTACATCAGTCCTCCTTTGGACCAATAACCTGATCCTTGATTTGTTCAATTTTAGCAACCAATTCTGCCCGATTTTCCTGGAAATAAAGATCAACCAATTATTTTCCACAAGACAAAGACATCATAAGTCATCACACGGAACATTCTCAAATCCCAACCTTGAAAATTAGATAGCGGGTACTGAACCAGAGCGCGTATCCAAGACCAACAAGCTCCAACACTTTAGGAAACTACGATTTATAAAATCAAAACCATATTGTAGTTAGTGAAATGCCTAGTCGACAGCTTGAAGTATATGAATACAAATCAATGCACAGAGAAACGAGTACTCACCACTGGAATAGAATCGATAGCACCAACGACAGCAGATGCCAGCCAAACTGCAACCAATGCACCACCGCCAAATGCTAGGAGTGAATATGTATCATCAGAGTCGAACTGAAATTGATGAAAAGTATGTCATATTTCAAAATAGTTAAAAGGAATTTAAATCCACTAATTAGATCATTCCAATGTAGAAAACAAATCATAGGCACTCGGAATAGAAGTGAATATGTATCATCAGAGTCAAACTGAAATTGATGAAAAGTAAGTCATATTTCAGAATAGTTAAAAGGAATTTGAATCTGCTATTAGATCATTCCAATGTAGAAAACAAATCATAGGCACTCAGAAGTTTGAAAGCCCAAGACTGCAATTAATGTAATACTTTCCCTTTCAGACCATTTAAGAACCTCAATTCGTTCCGCTGACAAGAACTATCAGCATTATACGCAAATATAATACTGTGGCAGGCCAACTTTATTTAGCAGGTCTCAATCCACTTATATATTGAGCTCAATTTCACTAAGCATGTACACAGAAACGCCTACTAATCCGAAAATTAGATTGTGCGCTTGTAACAAAACTGAAATAAAGTGTGTTTCTTTTCATTTTCACTATACAAATGATACTTCCTGGCATATTGACCACAAAACTATAACTAAGCCAAAAATATGGGGGTGGAGGATTCAAAAGAAAACAAGAAACAATGAAATGGGGAACTTAAAACTTACAAAAAAGGAAAAATTTGAACAAATCAAGGCTTTTGTTTCTCCCAATCAAAAGCTCTAGTTTCAACATTGTAGGTATCACGTGTTAAAATAACTTTACCAGATACCAATTATTTTTAGGAAACTGTCAAATAAGAGCAAGGGATCTAAATATAGAAAGTATCAGATATAAAAACATGAAGCATACTTTAAAAGGGAATACGGGTATTGCGTAGTTGATGCAAATACATGCCTCCCCTCATATGCTTTGTTTGTCATTCTTTCAAAGTGTGAAAGTAAATAAAGCACAGGGAAAAAGGTTTAGTTGACGTATGGGTGGGCATGATACAATTTGGTTTGGTTTCTGAAGAGAACTAGAACCAAGAATAATTGGTTTTCTTATAACGGAACCATTGGTTCCATCACTAATTATGGAACTGAACTAGAACCAAAGCGTACAAGTGCAAATTACTGTACAAAGTTCTTTTGCCAAAAGTGTAGACCCACATCCAAAATCAAAACAATAAGCCTCATTCAATGCAAAGAAGTTCCATCTTCATACTAAATGTCGACATAAACTTCACTCGCTAAATTACCAAAGAAACACAAGTAATTAAAAACATCGTTGGATTAAAACCGGTTCTTGGTTCAACCAAAACTGAATGGTTCTTAGTTCTAAGAACCAAAACCGTTTAAAATTGAAGGAAAATGGAACCAGCCAGTTAGTTTGATTCGGAATCTTTTGCCTACCCCCAAATCAATACACGATGTAACAAACAGAATATTCAAAAGACAATATCAATACAAATCTTGTGAGGACATTAAAAATAGAACACAGATATAGCAAAATGTATTATAAGGTTGCTCAGGTAACCGCTCAGTATTGACAATGACAGTCAATGTTTCAGCAAGCCTCAATAAGCTTTCAAGATGTTGAAGTATTCATCATGGCAACCAAATTCATATACTCAACTTACTTATTTTGGAATAGACACTTCGCATGTTTAGCTGAGCTTATAAGGTTTTTATAACTTAAAAGCACCTTATAAGCCCAACCAAACATACTAAGTGCGAAGATATAACAAAGACACAAAATTGAAAAGACAAATGTAAAAGAAAGAGAGGAAAAAAAAATATAAAAATAAATAAATAAAGAGAGAGAGAGAGAGAGAGTTGTAAAAATTGAAATAGAGAGAGAAATTACTAGACATTAACATTGACAAGCATACACAAAACTATGAAAGAAAACATGCAAGGGTAAATATTTAGCTGGAAATTATACATAAATAAATATAAACAAAGAAACGTGCATTTCTACTTAATAAAAAGATCCATAGTTCAACCCTACAATTCTAAAACACCAAACAAAACCATTTGAGTATAGACTGAGCAAGCAAATGTTGGACTGATATTATGTAATTCGAGTCCAATGTCTTTAAACGGAGAATGCTGGAAAACCTAGAAACCTTAAGGCAACTCTTTACAATTTTCAAGCCGTTTTCTGTTTTCGATTTTTCAAAACAGTGAAAACGCGTTCTCTTTCCTATTTTCGAAAATGCGTTTTTGAAAATAAGTTAAAAATTTACAAAAAAAAATCCAAAACGATCGTTTTGAGTGTTTTCAGTTATAATCAAACTGAAATTTTCAAAACGCGTTTCGGGTTTTTTCAAGATAATTTTTCAAAATGCCAAAAAAAACACATTTTCAACAATATAAAAATGAATACTCAAAACACAAAACTCAAAATGAATTCAAAACTCAAACCACAAAGAAAAAAGCCACTTAATGTTTTGGTCAAATGCTCTGTTTTAATTTAATCAAACGCAGAATGCAGGAAAACCATGAAAATTAAAACCACGATAATAGCCTATTTGAATTCTAGCACTCCCATGATGTGAAATAATAAACCCTTCATGTCAAACAATATATTCCAAACAAAAGAAGTCAACATCGTACCCAAAGAATTAAGCGAGCTCATATACAAATGCAGGCAACAACCTAAGAAGGAATTGCTGAAGAAAGCTGATCGATGTACTGGTTGACCTAATATACTTTTGTCAATTTAAGTGACATGGTTACAGTGTTAAATATATGCTTAAGGCAGATTAAGTTTGGAATATCTTTTTAATAAAATATGAAAAAAGATGTATTTATTATTAAAGAAAGTACAGGTTAGATTCATACTCAGTTCAAACAAAAAGAAGGGTAATGCACGACTAATAAAAGAAATATGAAGAAACCTTACATCTAGGTTTTCCAAGAACTCAAACACCTTCATTGGGTTATCCATAAAAGAATCTTCTTGTGGCTTTTCACTGCTCTGAGTTGCTAGATTGTACTCTTCATTATTTTCAACTGGTCGAACGTCTTCAACAGTTATCACACCATCGGGGTCATCTTTCACATAAGAGGGTGCTTCAATTGAAGTTTCCTCTGATGTCGGAGATGAACTTTTATAGCATCGCAACCCTGAAAACAAAAACCAAAAAAGAATTCTTTAAAAAATCTCATCTTTCATCTCTCTTCCTTCTGAAGATTAAAGACCTTACAGAGCCCTAAAGTTAAATACACAATACTTCCATAGATAAAGAATAAGGAATTCCACGAATATTGCAAAATCAGGAAATTCAAAAACCGCAAATTTAAAATTATCAACATCTATTTCACATTTAACCCCGAAGTAACATTTTTCTTTTTAACATTGCAAGCCTCGTCAATAAAAATCAAAGTCTGAATCTCCATTATATATATATAATAAATCTGAAATCTATACAGAAAATGGATTAAAAATTCATAAATTAGAAACCCAGAAGCTCAATAGACAGCGTTACATAAGGACAATTTCCATAACATAAATAAGTAATCAAAAAATTACCCAAGTTCAAGCGATTATGCTTGAGCAGCGGAGAGTAACGTGACTGAGTGTGGACTGGATTGATTGGCCTATGGTGTGGTATAGGAAGGTTCGAGATGGCTCGAATTGCGCACAGCTCCATTTCTTGGTGTTCACTGTTTTACTGTGTTCTAGGGTAAGGCTTCTAGAACTTATTTATAGAGGAAATGGATGAAAATTAGGGTTTGGGCCATGGGGCGGTTGGGTGTCTATAATAATTTGTTTGGGGTAATCAACTTTTTAATTTGTTGCATTTTATCCCCCATAACTTTCTCTTTCACTGATTTCATCCTTAAAAATAAATATATGGTTGAATCTATAACCACGTAGTTAAATACATCTTAAAAGGGCGAATTTAGCAATGTATGTATATTTATTAACAACATTTTGTTGATTGTCCCTTTTATTTCGTGGTTTATTAAAATATGAACAACCAAATTCTCATGTCTAACAACGAAAAACTTAGTCATAAAAAATTATATTAATAGATTTGCCAATATATTCGTTGTTATATAACGTTAAAAGTAATATTATTTAGTCACATTGGAGTTGTAACCCTAGTTTAAGCGACTCTAGATGATAGATTAAATGAAAGGCAAAATTAAATAAATCATTTAATTCTATCGATCATTTAATGTCACATTGTCACCACGTAAATTATAATTACAATCCTAACGGGGTCAAATAGAATTACTCTAACATTAGAGATATTTTCCCTTTGAAACAATTTTTTTATGATCAAATGTAATCTTTTTGTCATTGAATTATTAATTGTTATTTTTCATTAAAAGTGCTTTCAAAAATTTATTTTTGAAAATGCTTTAAAGACTCTTTTTTAAGTATTTGTAGCTTGTGCCTTGCTCTTTTTGCCCTTGTGCCCCTCAATTGATAATTGAAGTTAACAAAGACCATAACTTTATGGACATGGGATGCATTCGATAATTATTAATGAGGACCCAAAATGTAACTAATTAGAACGTGGCATTGAGAGAAAACCAAGGCATTACTTTATGGTTGGCTATGGTGAGTATACTACATACGGTAAAATAACTCGACAAATCCCATGCTCGTGGGATCTCGTCCCGAACGAGACGGGGATTACTCGCTTAATCAGGTATACGAGCGGCGAATTTTGACCCGGGGCTGGAACGGATAACGGGTGCCCCACCCCGTTTAAATTTTTTTTTTTTTAGAATACAATACTTTAAATAGAAAATTTCACAAAATTTCATTAGTTCTAATAAAAAATGGCAACTAAAATTATTTGTCTTAGTCTAATGAATGGGGGCAATCCGCCTTAAACGGGTAACGAGGCGAAAAATTACTTGGCGGAATGTGGGCGGAGGAGATTGCCCCGACCCCTCCCCGTTGCCATCCCTAATTCTATGCCCCTATTTTGACATTTTTTTTTTCAAGAAACATAATAATTTATCCACCTCTCTTATTTTAATAAATATATTTTTTTATATATATATCAATTGACAATCAATTAAGTATGATTTGAATAATTTCAAAAGTTGGGTTTAACTCTATAAAAATAAAGAGTTTCTTGAAAATTCTCTAAGATACACTTTCAAGTTCATTGTTGCTTCAATAAAACACGCCCATTTTTCATTTCCTTTTTGAAAAAAAAGACTATGGATCATTGTGTGATTTAGCTCCCTACTCGAGTGAAAGAATTTTATGAGAAACGTTTGATACACTAAATTGGACATTATTAAATTAGGAAAACTTGTTATATCCATAAATTACTTAGTATGCTCAGATAGATGGGGTCCCATATATGTCAACAGGTATCGATTATTTAATTGATTGTGCCTATTTAATTAAATAATAGTATCTTGGGATTGAATTTGCCTATTTAATCAAGCAACATTGTATTGGCTTGGAGTTTAGCCCATCATGCCCACTTGACTCATTTATTTCTAATCTAACATAAATAAAAGCGGCACTTCCTACATTACTATTCATAAGTCGAGCCGAGCTAAATAGCTTTATGGCTTGAATCGGCTAATTTTTTTTTTTTTTGTTTACAGCCGAGACAAATGGCTCGACTCGGCTAATTTTTTTTTTTTTTTTTTACGTTTGATTCAGTATTTTAAGTTACACATATTCGTTTTAAACGATTTAAAATTTGTTAGAGATATTGAATTGCGGCCATGATAAATATATGATCGATAAATTTTAAATATCAAAATTTGAAGTGCGGCTATAATAAATATATGATCGATAAATTTTAATTATCAAAATAATTTTACATTAATTATGAAACGTAAAATCGTGATTATTTATATTTTTTTCAATCACAACCTTATCTTAATGTCATTTTTTTCAAACTTTATTTTCCTACAATTTTTCGTTTGATTCGATATTTCACGATATGAATATCTATTTGGATCAATTTCAATTTTTTTAAAAAAAAAACTTAAAATGTGATAATAATAAATATTTTGTCGATTAAGTTAAAATATAAAAATGGCTTTATAACTCGANTATCATTTTTTCGAACTTTATTTTTCTACAATTTTTCATTTGATTCGATATTTCACAATATGAATATCCATTTGGATCGATTTCAAAATTTTTAAAAAAACTTAAAATGTGATAATAATAAATATTTTGTCGATTAAGTTAAAATATAAAAATGGCTTTATAACTCGATTCGGCTAAACCTTTTTTCGTTTGATTAGTTTTTTTCAATTTCTTTTGATTTATTAGTTATTTTAACTTCTTTTTTTCGATTAAGTTAAAATATAAAAATGGCTTTATGGTTCGGCTCGGCTAACTTTTTTTTATTAGTTTTGTTTACTATTTACCAGCCAAATGGCTTGACAACTCGATTCGGCTAAGCCATTTTATTTATTTATTTATTTATTTTTACGTTTGTTTTAGTATTTTAAGTTACATATATTCGTTTTAAGCGATTTAAAATTTGTTGAAAATGTTGAAGTGTGGCAATGATAAATATATGATCGATAAATTTTAAATATCAAAATTTAAAGTGCGGCAATGATAAATATATAATCGATAAATTTTAAATATCAAAATAATTTTACATTAATTGTGAAACGTAAAGTCGTTATTTTTTATATTTCTTTTCAATCTCAATTTCATTCCAATATCTTTTTTCGAACTTTATTTTCCTATAATTTTTCGTTTCATTCGATATTTCACGATATGAATATCCATTTGGATAGATTTCAAATTTCTTAAAAAAACTTAAAAAGTGATAATAATAAATATATTGTCGATTAAGTTAAAATATAAAAATGACTTTATGGCTTGGCTCGACTAAGCTTTTTTTTTTTTTTACGTTTCATTAGTTTTTTTCAATTTTTTTAGGTTTATTAGTTATTTATTTTGAGTTTTTTTCTTTGTTCTTTTGTTTAAAAACTGATTTTGGGTTTATGAAATAAATGACAATAACTATTGTATCGGGGATTGGTGAGAAGACATTTTTTGATAACTAGAGGCCGTGGTAGAAGATGAGTCTCTATTTCTTCGATAAGTGTGGGTGTAATTTTTTTCATCTCCACATTTAATGTTGCATCGAAACATTTAGCAACTTATATAAAATTTTATATAACTAATGTTTGACATAATTTTTTTTATACCTACGCTATTACGTACTCAACTACATCATGGCACATGTTTCTGACTAGTCTTTATATATATATGTGAGTTCATTTCACATGAGGTTTGTTCTCTAATCCTATCCAAATTCCATCTTCCTCTCTTGTACTTATTGCTCTTTCGTCCGACCGTTGACTTGACCGTTGGAGTGCAAACAGTCGTCGAACCCTTTTCTTAGTCGGTGGTCTTTGCCTTATAACATGGTGTTCAAACGTGCAGGTGATGCCTACGTGGAGAGGGGGTAGAAAGGAATTTGGTGGCATGCTAACATATGCACTGGATTATTGTTGCAAAGTACGTATGTCACATTATCTACGTTATCAACATGTTACTTGCTTCACTACAGTACTACTATTACAGTAAATTGTCCAAGTATATGACCTGCTATGATACATGATGGGCTTTGTGCATATTATATCTTAGATAAATGTGATATGTCATTATTCACTTTATCATCACGAGTAATGTAAGGGGAAAATGGATCCCGATTTATTTTATATATATGCAGCGAAGATATTACGTTGTATTACGGGTTAGTTTAGTCCATATTATAGAGAAGATCCTGTCGAAATTTCGAACATATTATATGCAACATCTATCTTTCGAGGCAATTTGTAAGTCCTCGCTTATTCAGGTCTGCACACATTTTATGATGCGGTTCGTAAGTCTTCACTTATTGGAGCGGGTTTATATTCTCAAGGCAATTCGTAAGCTCTCGCCTATTTAGGATCAATGCACATTTTCAAGGCAGTTCGTAAGTCCTCTTTTATTGGAGCAACTTATATTTTTGAAGTAATCTACAAGACGTCACCTACTTGATGTCTTATATTTCGAAGTCCTACCGGCACATGAATGTACAACTCAGACTTGGGGGATTATTGTTAAATCCATAAATTATGTGACACGCTCAGACGGATATGGTCACATAAATGTCAACTTGCATCATCTATTCAATTGATTAGGCCTACTTAATTAAATAATAGCATCTTGGGATTGGATTAGCCCATTTAACCAATCAACATCATATTGAGCTTGGAGTTCGGCCCATCATGGCCCACTGGGCCCATTTATTTCTTCATATATATATATGAGTTCATTTCGCATGAGGTATGATTTCTAACTCTATCCAAATACTCTCTTCCTCACTTACAGTCTTTTTTTTTCTCGTCCGGCTGTTGACTTGATCATCGGAGTACAAACAGTTGTCGAAGTTTTTTTTCGATCAGTGGCATTTGCCTCCTAACGAGGTGTTCCAGTGTGCATGTGATGTTTACGTGGAGGGTAAGTGGAAGGGATTCTGTTGACGCATTTTTTGAGATCAACAAAACTTATCAATTACATCACGCATCTTTATCTTTAATTCGATGTTTTCGGGAACCCCCAATGAGGTTTCAATTAGTTGAAGTTTCCCTAAATTAGAATTGAACTTTACTCCAAATTTCAGGCGGAGGGTTCATTGTCTTTATACTGGGTTATTCCTTCAAATTTTAGTAAAAAATACTCAAAGTTAGATACTCTGTTGATAATTTTAACGTTATGTTTATTTCTAATTCTGACATTCTTGTGTACATTGAACATTCTAATTTGATTATAAAACTGAGTTATACTAGCAATAGTATTTGAGCATACACTTTTCAAGGGACGTTGGAATTTCCCAGTCATTGATTCTGAAGGGACTTGAATTATAACAACTACATTGAGTTTTGTCTAAATTGCTTGACCATCCCTTCCAATTTGATTAGCTTGTTTATTCTAAAATAAATCGACAACAATCACACATATCCATGGGAGGGGCATAGTCGTGGCTAAAGGGCTCGTCCCCTTGCCCAGGCTGTTCTTTTGATCAAATGCCAAATTCCAACAAAAAAAAAACTTGGCTTTTCGATATTCACTCAATTTTCGTGGAGAAGATATCAAATTTCTGCTCATATGTTGTTGCCACCACTAAGAAAACCCATTTACTATTCTTGCAGTTTGAGTCGAATCAACAGCTTAAACGTATTTTCCATTAGTTTAAGGTAATTAGTTCATAAAAAAAAATATTCACAACTATTACCATTCTTTATTTATCTTTTTATTAAATAGGAGTTAGGAAAAGTAGATTAAGTCTAAAGTATATTTCTCGTGAGAATAATAATCCAGACTCAAATGTTCACTATATTATTTGTTACGATATCGTACACTTGTGATAGAAAAAAGGCAACAGGGAGCAACATGCTTTAAGTATAGCAAAATATTCAATCACTCTTGCTAGCACGCCACTATGAAGGTGGCACTTGAGACATGTCTTGCCTCTTTGTCTATCTGCCTTCGGATCCATTAACAAAATCCTCATGCACACCACACGTAGTCTATTCTTTATTCCAATTAATATTTATTATTTAATACACCTCACGATAGTGATTCCGAGGTGTTTTGCTTAAAAATCAAACTACATTCTTAGGGTTCAATGTCTAGGCCAATAATTACAACAGTTCAAAACTTACAAAACTATTTGTCCTCGATGGTTTGACAAAGTTTTTTGGGACTATAAGTTCATCAAAATCCCATTTTTAATCACATATTTTATTTGGTCAACGATTCTTACTTATTTTTGAATCACACGTTTTATGAGATCCATCAACTTAAAATCTAATTTTTTTTTGTCAAATAGGGACATAATCTTGTGTATGCATCAATGTTAACTACTACTGTTGTTGACCCTTAAAAATATACCAATGATGTGGCCAACAGATCCTAATACCTCTCACGTCTACGCAAGCTGGATTCCTATACACTTGGACAAATCGTAGTCACGCGTGGCCTTCTCCGAGAGGGGTAGAGTTGGTCGCGTGCATTTCGACGATCAAGTCAATTGGTGAATTAGTTTTAAGGTGTGGGAGAGCTTAAAACGTGAGCCTCCAGCCTGAAAAATGAGGTTGACTTTGGGGTAAAATATAAAGTATGTGCGTGTGGCAAGAATATAGCTTTGAGAGTCTAATCTTGCATTACATTTCAATGGCACTAAGTGTGAGTTTTTATACTTTGGCAAAATGAATGGAGTCCATTTGATGATAGTGCACCCGGCCTAATCCAAACGACTTTCATTTTTTGTCATATACATAAATCAATCTCAGCCATAAATGCTATTACCACTTTTGTGTCCATAAAGCTTAGATTATACTTTAGACTTGACCAAATAGGATGGTGTCGATGGTAGTGGTAGTGAGTTGTCTTGTCAACTCATATGGTGTGAGATACGTGCAAAATTTTGCTACTACCTTGTCCTGGGCCAGCTTTGTTCATGGAGTCTGTATGTAGAGGGGTCGGTCCAGGTGTTCTAAGTGGGGAAGACGAATCGTTCGCACCTCAATCGGCTCGCCTGTATGTAGCTGGGCTACCCTAGGCCACTGTATGAGGCAGGGCCCCTGGACTGTTTGCTATGTAGGCTAATTGGGCCCTTTCATGGGTCCTAGTTTTTTAGGGCGTAACAACAGTCCCAGAAGTCCAAGTATGATTATTTATATAATGCGTGGACTTTCACGTTGAAGTGGTAGTGATGAGTTTCTTTTGATGAAGTCGAAACCTGTGACGAGATTAAGTAGCGAGAGGCGAGGCCTTTGGACCAAGCGTCGAGCATCTTATAACGTTAAAGCTTGTGATAAGGCTAGGTGACTCGATGCGAGGCCCTTGGACCAAGCGTCAAGCATCTTATAACGTTAAAGCCCGAGATAAGGCTAGGTGACTCAAGGCGAGGCCTTTGGATCAGATGTCGAGCCTCTTACAACATTAAAGCTTGTGATAAGGCTAAATAACTCAAGGTGAGTCCCTAAGATCAGATGTCAAGCCTCTTATAATGTCGAAGCTTGTGACAAGGCTAGGTGACTCTAGGCGAGGCCCTTGGATCAGATGCACATTGGGCATTGTGTCTTAATGATTTGAAAGAAAAGTTGGTTCCCAATGAAAAACAGCTGGGTGGTGTAGCAATTTTCCAAAGTTCGAGCTATGTGCGCATTTAATGCGCAATGATGATGATGTTTGACACATAGCAAGGCTTACGCGAACCTAGGGCTCGTGAAAAGCACGATTTCATCTGGACCCTAGATTCAAATTTTGAATGGACGTCTATCAGTATTAACGTGGTTGATGAGGTTACAGATGTATGGCCCAGATTAAAGTGGAATGAGATCCAACGGTGATGGTTTATTCATCCTGCATATATAAAAGGCCCAAAACCCACTTTTTTCCTTTTTTTCCCACTTGGCGAAAATCAAAAGTTAAAAAGTTCCAAATGTTGAAAACCCTTGAAATCTTTCAGAACCCCCACCGTTCTTTATTCGGCGAGCAACTCCATTTTTTCCACTTTAAGGCATCTAAGATCTGTGTAAGTACCCAAAATACTTTTAGACTTTTCACTTTGTTTGCCTGAAAATGGCCTCATCTTTGAAGATGATGTCTGGGGAATCTTCCAAAGTAGACATGTTACAGATTTGTGCAGAAGCGGGCGTGCCTCCCATAATCACTACTGAAAGGATTATGGAGGTTATGGGGGCCCTCATAGTACATGGATGATGCTAGAGAGCCCCCATAGACTTTAGTTTTAGGTGGGGGGGCTTTCTTATGGCCGATGGACGTAGAAGAGAGTGAGCTTAAGACCTTTAGGGAGAGGTATTGAATCCCGGACAATATTGAAATGTTTGAGCCGATCCCTAAGGAAAAGACCTATTTTTCTAGGGAGGGGTGTGTGGCAGTGAGTGAGGCCATCCTGAGTGGGAGAATGAAGTTACCACTACACCCATTTTTTAGGTATATCCTTAGACATTATAACCTGGCCCCTACCTAGCTACCCAGCGCATGGAGCCAATTGGTAAGGCCTTCATTCTTTGGAAGGAGGTCACTCTTGGCGAGGATATGCCTCCCCACGTTTTTTGAACCCTATTCCAATCCCGAGCCTCAAGTGGGAGAGTGATTGTAAGGGTCGGTATTGTATGAACTCCTGGGCCCGCACTCTCCCTTTATTTGGGGGACTCCAACCTCCATCAAGAACTAGAAGTCGTCTTGGTTCTGGGTAAGGGGTGGTGTTTGCTGTCGCAGGCACCCAAAAGTAATACATTAACCTCTAAAACTAATGTAGTAGTGGAAGTAAGGGCCGATCATACGAAGAGTATGTAATTCAATATT
>CAIGRN010011559.1:0-20021 GCA_903798345.1 Fraxinus anomala | reverse complement strand
CTAACATAAAATATATATATATATATATATATATATATATATATATATATATATATATATATATATGTTTTTGATATTATAACTTTTTTTATTTTCTTCTTACAAGTTAAGAAAGTTACCAGTTTGTGCAGTAAGAAGACAGCTCCAACTAAAATAATTAACTTATTTTAAGTAAATTTGACAAAAATAAATAACTTAACGATGCTAATTAAAAATACCACCCATATTTTCTTGTGTCACCATCTCCATCCTACAATGGCCGCCCTTTGTCCTCAGTCTACTCCCANCAACTAAAATAATTAACTTATTTTAAGTAAATTTGACAAAAATAAATAACTTAACGATGCTAATTAAAAATACCACCCATATTTTCTTGTGTCACCATCTCCATCCTACAATGGCCGCCCTTTGTCCTCAGTCTACTCCCAACCTCCATCTGCATCACTCGCCCCTTGGACACCTGACCGCATACTCCCTCTCTAGCTACTTAAAACAATTCATTTTACCAAATATATGATTGCTTACAAGATTCAATTTCCACAAACGTGCATGTAAAGATATACAGTACTTAACAAGCAAAACAAGTAAAGCTATTAATACATAAATATACTAAATTTAGCCTAGCAGGCACTTATATCTGTGTTCTTATTAGATACACAATAATGTAAATAAGTTCATCAGGATATTTCCCAAGTTCTGTATCTCAGCATTTTTATAAAAAAAAATTCCCCTTTTTCGACTTCAAAGTTTGCTTTACTGTCTAAGTTTCAATCATTAAAGGCAGATCATTAATACATGAGGTAGGATATCACTATCATCAAATGCGTACTTCTGGACTACAAGATTTGTTCATAAATACGCATCCATCGCCCGAACTTGGAAAATCCTACGCTGCTCATATTTAACCCGTGATCCAGAAATCTATTCTTAAAACGACTGACAAAAAAAGGTTCAATTACTAGTGAGCATTAACCATCAAAATCACATGAACACATATCTGTATCCATTCTACCAGCATTAATTACCTTCTGATCAAAACAATAACGCAGTTTATAATATCCGCAAAAAGAGGAATGGAATGAAACGCGAGCAGGTACCCGCCAAATTTTTTTCGAAAGAAACCCTAGATGAGTAAAACATCTATAATTCGTCATACTCCTAGTATGAGATCGCATTTTCGATTCCTAAATTGAAACCATTATCAATTTAGGATTATATATTTGTCTAATATTTTGCGTGTGCTGTGTATGTCTACAGTGAGAGATTCTGTGGGTGTAATTGACGAATTTCATTTCTGAGAGGGAATGACACATATCTAACTTCGAAATATACGAAAAGTTTGGGTAAGTAAAAATATTAACACGCCTGTAGACTGTTTCCAAGGAAAAAAAAATGAATTGGCCTTTCAGGAAGTTGAATAGCATATCCTGTAGGGTAGTTTTTAAGTCCTTTTCACTAATAATTTTTTCAAATTCACTTTCTCAAATTTATTTTCAAGTACATATCCTTTCTACAATATAAATTTACACGTAAAATCATAACTTTACATTTCAAAGTATTTTGTTTTTACGCAATGGCAAGTCATTTCATAATCCTGGTCAACCATCACAAGAACTTAGAAAATCTCTCTACCTTTTAGCCAAGAATTTTGCTATTTGTATATTGGGATTAACATCCCCTCACAATAAAAGGGGGCCACAACCAATAAAAATAACCGTGAACCCCCTATTTTGAGGAGATTGTACAGAGCATAGCAAAACCCTTCAGCTAAAGAATAAAAAAATGTCAATTCATAATTTAACACTGCTTCACCCAAAAATTTAACAATTATCATGTGCAATACTATATAAGCATACCCAATGTCATGAAGGCAATTAACAGGACTCTTTATTTCAAAATTCTTTCTTTTTCATACTCATTTTCAGCCACACAATCACACAATAAAATATTTTACACGTAAATTTAAAAATTTTCTCTACTTTTTAACGGCACATTCTCCAAAAAATCACTATTTAAAACATCATTTTTCCCTAATATCTCTTTATAATGGCATCAAACAGGAACAGTTATTTCTTGACAAATCAAACCAACCTTTAAATGCCCAGACTACATTACATTGAAACTCGATAATGTTACATTTTTTTGATCCACAATATCATAATATTACAACCCGAGACAGGTTCATTTGCAAATCCACGCAACACTGTTGAAATCCCTCAAATACATAACTGTAGTAACAGAACACACTGTTAACTGAATAACCTCGACTTGATATTGTAGACCTCGTAAATATATTTACTTTGCCACTAACAGGCAGCTTGTGAAACGGCTCTCTTACGTTCAGCAAATCTTATTTGAAAAGTACGTCTGTAGCTACTTTTCAATGAAGTTAAGTAACTTTAAAGCTTAGTCAAACTGACTCAAACATAGATGATCAATTGGAAGCCAGTGGCCGGCCTCTCCCCAAAGTAAATCCTCTGGTTCCATCAGGCATTCTTGGGCCTGGAGGCGGCTTTGAAGGCTCATTTCCATGACTAGAAGCATGTGTTCCATGGCCTGAAAATATATATTTTTTTGATAAAAGGTCCATAGAAGACAAATAAATTAAGATACCATTGAACAAAAGAAAGAAAATATACTAGTAACTTCTACAATACCATGGTCATTTGTGCCATAAAGTTTTTGTCTCCTTCCACGCCCTCTGTTTCGACCTTTATTCCCATCTTTCTCTTTAGGTAAATGTGCCCCATTTTTCTCCTTCGCGGAATGCTCCACGTCCTAATATGCATAAAAACAGCAAACTTTTTTACATATTCGACACACTTTTGCTATGCAGTCTGCAGAGGGCATCAAGCCTGCACTCATGAGTCGTGAATATTTCAGTTATACCAAGTTTTCTATAATTTCTTAACAGGAATCATTTTCTTATTTCGCTACTTCATCCAATAGTTTTTTTTTTTTGGAAAATAATACTAATCAAGCAGAACCTTGTTCAGCAAAAACCACTAATATTACTGTAAAAACTGATGTAACTGAACCAAATGTAATTTACCGAGGATGAACGAAGAAAATAGCTTTCGAAAAGATTTAATATGCACCTCGTCGTCATGTGAATCGTCGTGATGCTCACTTGAATAGAGATTCTCCTCATTCCCTACTGCATCAGACAATTGAGTGTTGTTACTCTTCTCGGGCTCTGATTCCCTCCAAACTTTTTTCTTCTGTCCAGGCTTGCTCTAATAGGTCAAAAGAAAAACTAATATTAGTATTGCCAACACAATGTGTGTGCATACATGCTTCCATCGCCAAAAGGGAAAGAGAGGTAATAGGAGCAATTACCGTTTTCTTAAGCAGCTTGACCCTCAATCCGAATCTCCAATCTTGTTCATTATTTAAAGTGACCACCTAAATCAAATTAGCATCATTAACATGCCAATGTAATAAAATTTTCATTAGAATGTCACGAGTCACTAGCACTATAAAAAGGGTTTTGCTTCGCACTCACAGCTTTCTCAGCAGCCTCCAGAGTGTCATACTCCACACGAGCATGTAACTACATGTCGAAACCAGGAGATATTAATGGGTCAACAGATTTATTGAAAATTTAAGATAATAATTCTAGATGGTAAAAACCTTTCAAGCGAGACAAGCATCTATCTACGTAACTATTTCTCCATGCAAGTGTATTCAGTTCGCAACTCTCTGAGCTGTGTGTGTTTATGTGCCTTTTATTTTACACTCAAAAATGTAGGTAGCACTTAATGCATCAGCTATTGTAACTATAACCATTTTTATAAAGACAGCTTCTAGAGTGGGAGGGCACAGAGATGGTATCCATCTTAAGCCTTTTTCCATAAGCTCTAAATAACAACACATCTGAAGTTTGTACTAGTTGGAGCCAGTTTGGGAACTGGAGTTACTTTAATTGAGATTAAGAGCTGACCCAATCTCATCCTACATCGCATTCCCTTTTTTATTATAAATAAATTTAAAAAGGAAAACTTATTTACGGTACCTTCCCACTCAGCAGCTTCTCTGCAATTGTGCACTTTTTGGGTTCCCTTGTAGCATGTGGGTCATGGATGGTAATATGCTTTATGCTAAAAATTTGGAAGCAGAAGAACTGTTACATGGCCAACCAGGGAAGAAGTAACATGGACACAGCATAAATGAAAGATAAGGGAAGATGCATACTTTCCAGCTTCACCAAACATTCGATGAAGGTTCTCTACTGAATGATCCTCAGGCAAATTCTCCACCAAAACAGTGCACAGCTAAAAGACAGATCAAGACTTAATATCTTCTAAAACTACATGTCAGATTAAAGATATCATGTTTCATTTCACGCAAAAATATTACCATAGGATCCTTGACCTCAGCTAATGGAAGAGGATGAAGACGCCTCACATTTTTCCCATTGGAACTAACTACCTGCAGTCAGCAGGGTCACACTGACTAGTAATAGGAATTTTGGAAAAAATGAAATGATGGCTATGGCAAAAGAAGACCATTCGAGAAACTAATTAAACTAGGTAACATTAAGACAATTATCAAGAGTATCATAATTTTTAAGAAATTTGGTCATTGAGAATGCTGTTACAAAGTAAAGTTCCAGAAAAACTAATTCACTTACAAGATGCTCGGATTCACTGAGGGCTGCCAATATCAATGATATGTCACTTGTGAGCTTCTTCATCTTTCTAAAAGAAGCAACAACTCCAACAGGAACTGGAAGACAGTAAACTTTTTTTTAGATATGAGAGTAGACATAAACCTCAATTTCTAACATGTACAATAATATTTTGCCAGGAAAAGGAAAGGCGGCTGAAAAGAAGGGGCGTGAGGTAGAGAAAGCGAGATCTGGTGAATTATGTTAAAGCTTCTATTCATTTAAATGGGCAAAAACTACAAATTTCAATGTGACCACCACCACTTCAAAAACATCTGTGAATGTATATTTCTCCAAGATACAATGGATAGCTTATTGGGAACCAGAGAAATAGCTGCACCAAGAAACAACATGGGGAAATTGACTAGTTCACTTGAAGAATAAGCTAAATATTGAGGACAATCAGCTTCAAGCCTTCACACATGGCATGCCATAAATTTGAGCCAAGTCATCTAGGTTCTGTACTATGCTGTGAAATTCCATTTTATTATCCCAAATAAATAATCATGCAAATATACAGCATTCCGTTTGCGTTCCCAATAAAACCATTGGAATACATAGTAATCTCACACCAGAGAAAATGGTATGCAGTAACAGTTTAAGCTTTTTCTCAATCAATTTTTACAGATGATAACTTCCCAGATTTCAGAGTACCAACTTCAGCATTCCAATTAGTTAGTTTACCACATTTGGAAACAAAAAATAGATACAATTTGTAATGATTTAGAATTATCACTTCCCAGTAACACTGGGTAACAGAAGTAACATTGGAAAATGGTAAATTTAATCTATAAAAGAAAAATAACTAGAACTCACCAAACCCTTCTGCATTTTTTGTCACATACTTCATCAAAAACTTGTCATTTGGCAGATTTTCATCACTGAAATAATATTCTACCTACAAATAGAAAAAGATTTCAAAAGCATATTTTGATTAACAGATGCACTTAAAATGCAATATTGCTAGAATTAAACTGCAAATGAACCCCATTAAACCCTAAATCATTTCCTTTCCTCGCCAATCAGCAAATACCGTGAAAATTCACATGTAGACGATTATAAAGGACAAAACTTTTTGAACAGAAAACAAAACACTCTAGGGCCCGATATGCTTCTTACTTTAAAATTGAAGGCAAAAAATCAAGGGAAACTTATACGAAACCATCTCTGGTTCTAATGTACCTAACCACCAGATAAAGAGAAATAAGTGCCTACAAAACTTTTAAACATGACATGAAAAAAAATATTACAAAATGGACGCTAGTCTCATACTGAACCAATCAAACTCCAAATATCGAAATTTTCAACTTCATAACTAAACAAATTGCTTAGCTTAATACCCTATTAACAACTCAAAAATTAAACATTCGCCCTCCACCAATTCAAAACCCTCCTAGAAATGAAAGTCATATGCGCAATAATCATCAGTGATCCTCAACATGCAAGACTTCAAGAACTTGCAGCACAATAAATCAAAATTTAGATACTGCAAAGTAAGTTTCTTTAGTCTTCAAAGCATTGAGATTCACAATTGATTATAGTGTATTATTGTGGATGATTTTCATTCTTAATAAACCTTACTTCAAATCAACAACTACTAATAATAAAATCAACAGTCTAAAATTTCAGTAACAATTTAAAGTAATAATCAATTTTTTTGATGCTGTACATAAGTTCCTAAAGTCTTGAAAACATCGAGAATCAAATATTACTAATAAAACCTGCTACAAATCAGCAATTTTTAAATAAACCCTACTCCAAAACAGCAACTGCTAAAATAACTAAATCAACCGCCCAATTTTTCAATTAAATTTAGAGTCAAAATCTACGCAATAAATAAAATTTAAACTGTAATATAAAAAACTTGCCTGCTTGATGATCTTGTTCCGAAGATCATCAGATAGCACGGAAGCCTGAGGTAGATCGGGCGGCTGGGGGAAGTGCGATTCAGCAAGTTCCGGAGATCCGACCAGTGAGAAATCGGGTTCTTGATCATGATCGTTAACAAGATCGTGATCGTGATCGTGATCGTGATCGTGAACGTGATCGTGATCGTGATCGTACGGTGGTGGTGGTGGTGGTGGTGGTGGTGGTGGTGGTGAAGAGGTGGGAATTAGGGCTTGTTCCATTAGCAGGAGAGAGGAGAGAGAAGGGAATGATCTCTCGAAGGAAAAAATTTCTATGTAGGGACAAATTTATACAGCCTGAGCTCAAAGCCAAACCTGACTATTTTCGGTTACGGAATCGAGAGAAGTCCATTATAGTCAATTGTAGAGGAAATTTCTTAATTCTATTTTGGTCAATTTAATTCATCTTTAGTAACTAATTTCTTTTCTGGTCTTTTACTTAGTTCTGGCTCCATTTCTTAAAATTAAAAAAACATCAAATTTATCAAAATCGACTAAAAATTTAATTTGATTCCTTCGGATAATTAGCACATAATATTTTTACATTACACTACTATTGTAGAAGACGTTCTTATCTTTTATTTTTTGACATTTTCACATATATTTCCACATTTCATTGTGCGAAATATCATTTTTATTTATTTTCTCAATTAAAAATTACGAAATGACGAATATATCTTTCTATTTAAATAAAAGGAAAGGAAAAATGAGAAATAATTGCAATCATAGTCCCAAAATTTTTTTAAAATAAAAACGATTTCCAAATAGATTTTTTACATTTCACTATTATTGTGAAAAACGTCAATGTATTTTTATTTTTTTGACATTTTCATCATTAATTACACATTTAATTGAGCAAACCATTCTTAATCTATTTTCATTCAATTTCATAATTAAAAACTGTAAAATGATGAATTTACTATCTTCTTTAAATAAAAAGGAAAATTAGAGAAAATTAAATTTTTTTTAATTTTAAATTTTTTAATAATTTATTTGGGACTTGTTTGCATTTTTTTAAAAAAAATAGGCCTATGATTGCAATTAGTTGTTTCTTTTTATTTTTCGTTTTATTTAAATTGAATGATATATTCATCGTTTCATAGCTTTTAATTGAAAATTTTGATGAAAAATATTTTTTGCGCAATGAAATATGAAAATAAAGGTAAAAACATCAAAAAAGAAAGGTAATGACGTTTTCCACTATAATAGTGAAAGGTAAAGACATTATGTACTAATTATCATTTCCTTTTTTTCTCTCTTTTTTTATTCATCAAATTTTCAATAATAACCAAATTGATTGTTTTTGGATGTTTCCCAGTTCCTCAACCTTCCTACGAGCATTTTTTGGTGTTTAAATTAAATTAAACCCTTGTTTGAGCCCCATCTCGAGAGAGAAAAAAAAATGAATTTTTAAATAGTGATTTTTTGAGAATACATGGTTAAAAATGAAGATTATTTTTTTTTTTTTTACTTACGCTTGATATTGTTTTATTAGAGAATATGTAATTAAAAGTAAATTTTGAAAAAATGAATTTTTGATAAAATGAAGCTCAAACAAGGGCTAAGTTTTGAATTTAAAAAACTGTGAATTTGTGAATAGTAAGTAAATAATAATTATGAGTAAAATGTATAGATAAAAGTACATTTGATTGGTTGAAATCATAATAATTTGGCCAAACATGCACTATATATTACTACACCAACAGTTTTAATAAAACTACTAGCCTTGAATTTCTTGGTCTAGAAACTAAAATTTGACATCTAATTATGCTTTTATTTGGTCCCCATTATTTTTCATAATACATTTTTCTCATATTTTTAATTACACATTTTTTCGATAAAATATTATTACCCGTAAATCTAAAAAAAAAATTTATTTTTTAATAACACTCTCCATCAAAATGCATTTTCAAAATACATATTGGCCAACGACCAATATTAAACCTGTGTTTAGTTCCCATTTTTCAAAAAACTCATTTTTTAAAAAAATTAATTTTCAACCATACGTTCTCCCATAAATTAATTTTACATCTAAATTTTAAAAAAATATATCTTATTTTTTAACAACACATTTTTCAAAAAAAATATTATTTCAAAGAATAATTCTAGTTGTACATAAAAATGTACAACTTTATTGACAAAACCTCCAATAGGGGATCGCCACTTGACTTTTTTGTCATCCAAATTATATAAAGTTATGTAGCACGGTTGTATTTCAAAATGCATCTTGACCTAAAAATAGGGTTCAAATAGGGGCTAAGTCTAGCCATCTTGAAGAAGGCGGTTCATCAGGGAAGATGACCCATTCAAATAGGTTTATATTTTTCTAAATAGAAGTTTTGAAAATGATAAATTCAAAATCGTACACATCAAATTACAACTAAACAAAAGCAGCTAAAAATAATTATCAAAAAAGAAAAATAATCGAAAATCAACGCCTAACATATTTAAGAGCAATTTTAAGTAGGAAAAATTAACTTATTTTGTATAAGATGACGTTACACGGGTAAGAGAACACCGAAAGACGTGTACAAAAGCTTGAAGTATTCTTGACAAGAAAATGTGAAGCCAAGTCTTCTTTAGTAGCACAAGTGTGCACGACACTTCAAAAAAAAAAAAAAAAAAGAAAAAAGAAAAAAATTGAAATTGCAGAAGCTAAAGAAAGTACTGGAACAATAATCCAATGGAAAATTGGAGTTATTGGTCCCTAATCTATGGGGTTTTGCACAAAGGCTCCCTCTAACTTTCAAATATTGGTATAGACATCCATAACCTTTCGTTTAATGAGTAAAATTGATCCTTTTGGATAGTTTCTATCTAATTTATGGTTTAAAATGTCAAACTTTTGATTAAAAGATCAATATGACCTTACTTTTAGTTAAATAAATAAAATGAGTTCAAAAGAAAATTTAAATAAATATGACAAATATAAAGCATAACTCATCCTACCAACCTGTGCTTATCCAATGAAACGTGAATTTCTTTAAAATTGTGTCATATAAGCAAAATGAGAAAGAATTTAAAAAATTCAATTCAAATGCAAGTTGATAGATACTCTGTCAAGATGATGATGTAGTAGTAGAGAAAAAATTGGAAAATTGAATGACTTTAAATCTGCATGATATTGATTTTTAATAAATAGACACTCAATTTCAATATTATTTTCCAACGCAGTCTATTGATTATTATCTAGGTGGCTTTCATTTCTCAGAATAATAACAAAATCGCATTTGAATCGACAAATTTTATTAAGCGTGTCTATGAGAATTTTTGAATTTAGACAGAACTCTAGAAGATATCTATTTTTCTATATCATGCCATGATGATGGAATCATTGTCACTTGCATTGGAGATGATTTTTTAAACACATTCTATTTTGTTTATATGGCACATTTTTTAAGCAATCTACGGTTGCATTGGATATATTATCATGGGGATTAGGTAATGGGATGAACTGACTTATCTTTCCATTTTATGTTTTTAAAATTTAAAATGTTTACTTATTTATTTAACTAAACTAAGAACATTTTAATCTTTATATCAAAAAATTTTGGCCTTTTTATTATGTTGACATTGAATTCAATATCGAAATAAGCAATTTCGATAATATAGTAAAAAATTTAACAATGTTTCAGTAATCAATTCCAAATAAAGTATACGAGAGAACAAACCATAATTTAAACTTAGGTACCGAACAAAAGGCAATCAAGTAGTGCACATATCATACTAAATCTAGTGCATTTTAAATTACACGTGTAAACAAGCCAAATTTTGAACTTGTTAAATTATGCATTACTTCCATGTAGTGCATTTTAGTTAAAGTATAGAGATAGCAAAAAATAAAATAAAAATCAAGAATGCAACTTGAATTGTCAAAAGGAAAACACCAAGAACTCCAATTCTTCCTATAATGCTAGAAAACAAATGCATAATTAATTGAACTACTTTGATTATAGACAACATAATACTTTTTATTATCAACATTAAACAATAGTAGCGCTAAAATATTGAATATTTAACCACAAAAGCATAATCTCAATTCCCTGAAAATTAGGGTTTGAAGTGGACAAAATTTTGAATTTTTGGTTCAAAGTTATTGATCTTACAAAAAAAAAATAATAATAATAATAAGGGTTTGAGCCAACGGTAAATTTTCAGAAACTTTGAGGGGGCAGTGGATCCCTCTTGCCCAACATGGCTTAGCCAGTGGATGAAGTCATTGTTCCATTGCCTCGTCTGTCCATTCTTCTAAGGTGTTAGGAGCACATCCCATGCCTAGTCATAAGCCCCACCCTAGGTGATGATACATACAATAACTGTTACATCGTTACTCCAAGGCGTCAACATTGGAGTGACCCAACCCACAGCCCCCACCAAATGTGATAATTTTTGACACCTTGAACAGTGGGTGAAATGAATGATGTGGCCCCTACGTGACGGCAGTTTGTAGACATATCATTAAGCTAGCATGTGAGTAGTTGGAATGAGACTACGTGTTGAGCATTTAAGAAACCTCATTCACAATCCTCAAGTCTATAAATATCTAGCCTATGTATCATTTGAAAGGTACTAAGATGTATCGAAATCAAACTCCTATATTCTTTTTATTTGTATTCCTATCACACCCAAATATAGTATGTCATTTGATTTGAGTTTCAGAGAGCATACAATCGTTGCATTTCTCATTTGGAGTGACAGCATATACCTTCTAATGCAGTTGTCCAAATTTGCAGATAATATACACATGAATCATGAATGAGAGATGGGCTGAAATAGAAATACGTTGACACCCAAATCTCACCAAATTCGGAAGTCAACAAAAAGTTATATTTCATCACATTCAATTCAAGTGATGGATGATCAAATAATTTTATAAATTTTACATAGTAGTGGAGTATTCACGGGGTACTCCAGAGGAAAAGAAAAGATTGAGAATGGCAATTTGTATGGGATTAATCGGGAACCAGACACATCAAAAGAGGTCACTGCTCCTGTGTAGCAGCAACCGATGGTTCCATGGCTTTGATGAACTAGGTTAATCCGAAAATAACTAGACCTTTCTACCTCAAAATAAGAGAATATGCCGAGGATGGTTTTGGATACATTAATTAATAAAGATTATGACAAAGCTACAAACTTGTGGCGTTCAATCATTAATATACACAATCTCCTACAAGTATGAATCAGAAAATGATCATGAGCAAGAGCAAGAGAGACACTTCACTCGATATATGATGACAAGGAATAAGGATAGTGTGCATGAAGTGTAATTGTTTAATTTATGATTTTACTCTCCGTCTTTAAGTGGGATAAGTTTTCTATTTACTTTTCGTGTTATGTTTGAAGTTTGTGATTGATAAAACTTGCATGACTTATTTAAAAATAAATAAAATATGGAGACAATGAGGACTAGACACGAGCTTAACTGGTTAAGCAAAACTCCGTTCTAGTTTATTAGCATTCAATCTCTCATAGTAATATCAAACCTATAAAACGTGTTTCTCAATCATGCATTAGAAAGGACAAATCAGAATTCACATACCGTTTCAAAGTTAATTTTCCAGACCTTTTTTCAAATACTAATCCCGTGTTTAAAGTTCCTGTTATATATCTTGGGTTTTTTGGGATTAGACATAAATTTACTAAGGAAACTGTTAGCATATGCCAAATCAGGTCTAGTTGTGATCATAGAAAGTATAGCATTGACATATCGAATATTCCTTGATTCATTTTCAGTTTTAGGTGATTGGGTAGAAGACAGATTCCTCATTTCCCTTGATTCATTTTTAAGTTAAACTTCATTTATTTTTCATTATTTAGTTGTTTTTTCCATAAAAATGTTAAAACGAAAATTAAAGTGAGAACGTAGTCTACATTTTTTATGAACTGACCATGGGATTAAAGGGCTTGAAAAGTCTTTATAAACAGTTTAAGCTCCTATTTGATTTATATAAAAAATAGATTCTTAATTAGTTTTGATAAAAGTTGATAAAATATGTATTTGAAAAGTTAATAAAAATTGTGGTTCTTGTGAAATGTGTAATTGAAAATTAGTTTGACGAAAAATGAATTTTAAAAAGTGGAAGCCAACACCATGGGATAAATATAAGTAAATTGAAGTAAGTGGTATATAAGTTTGTGCTATTTGTGAGTTCCTCGAACTGTGTAATAAAAAATGACTTTAATGTTTATAATCACGAACCAAACATATGGGATAATCATAAACGTTCTCATATCTACAGTGAGAAGTTTTATCTTATTCACGGACTTACGATTCTCACATTTGGAGAGAACCTTAAGTAATATTCGCCTACTATATCAGCAAGTGGACAGTCTTATCCTGCCCACTGTGAGCATAGAAACAATTTCGATGGAATAATGTGCTTGTATGATTTAAATATAATCTCATTACAATTTAAAAATTAAAACGAAACCTATTTTTAAGCCACAAATTTTGTATAACCCACAATTATTTACTTATTCATTGTCATTTCTATCAATTTATATAATTTTAGTACCTTATTTTTCATTTTAAGAGCAAGGGTATTTTCGTCCAAACTAGAAGATTACTTGCTCTTGTTCTTTTGATTTGGTCCCTCGTCGGTTTTAGTTCTTGAAAACTCGCGATGTTCCAGCCAGACTTCACTCACTCCCTACTCCCTAGTATATTCATTATGTCTATCTGTGTGTGTACAATACTCTGTGAAAACGTGATGATCTACACAGATCACAATTTTTTAAAACGGTTTATTTAAACTGTGATGGTAAGTTTGAAGGCGGAACACCACTACTTCAACTTCCCTATTTTGAGGTTGAGAGAAGTTCAATTTAGATGACCTCGCCTCAGTGTGTGTGCTCTCAACATTTTCAGATTCCTTTATACTTTTCAGTCTTGGACTTTGTTTGAGTCCACACAGATAGTTTGGTTTACCAAACACTCCCCTGCCAGCACATGAAAATCAAGTCATATTACAACTTAATCAGACCACAACCTTAAACCTAAACAAGAAATCAAATGAACAGCAAAACGCTCAAAACCAGAATCAACCCTAAAAATCCTGGGGCAATGCCTTTACACCCTGATTGTTCTACTCTCACATCATCTACTACTGGACCGCATAAAGAGCTCATGTCATCAGTCCTTGTGTTGTAATAAACACTGTAGAATGCGACTCGTGTTCTCTGGGCCTTGGCTGTGAAGTTAAGATTAGCTGTCTGGAATGTAGAGTTGGAATCTGGAGTGTAATGGATGTTTTGGGCTTGATCACCAGCGAAGGCCATGATGGCTAGTGGCTGCTTGCAGGAGTCCCCGGCATGGCCTAATGAAAACGTCAATCTGTAAGGTTTATTAGGCTTGGTTTCGACCATTTGCGAGATAATTCCTTCCTTTCCAGAAAGCAATTCAATGGCTCGTTTGCTTCCCGGGACAGAGAAATGGTACGAGTCAATGTAGCGGATGGCTCTGTTTGATTCAACTATCCAACCGGGCAACGAGGACGTCTCTTCATCCAGCTTGGTGGGAAGTAAAACACCAAGTGAAGCATTTCTGAACATCCAAGGGCCTTCTTCGAAATCACCATTAACAACTGCATTATCTGATTATGATGAAAACATAAACGATTAGCAAGCTAAAATCATTAATGAATTTTCGAGGAAAAACAAAGGAGCTCATAGCTTAACTTTCTAATGAAAGGTGCTATCAATGAAGAAAATCATGGAAGAACAAATAACTATTGTACAGCTCATGCTCATCGATCCTGATCGCACACCCCTAAGCTTTTGGCTTACGCAAATGGTATCTAAAAAATCTTAGAAGATTGTTGTCTGTTCAATCAATAATAAGAAGCAACTGAACTTTTGAGTAAAAGAATTATCTTGTCAGGAGTGAAAAATGAACTTAATAAAAATGGCACTACTTCAAACAATTATATGCAAATTTGACAGTAAACAATCGTCTAGCTGATGTGTAAGGTAGAGATGTAACAGTGGGGATATCCACTATGGACGGAATGTAATTTTGATTCACTTGTTGGGGCACATTCGGCTAAACTTAAGGAAAAAGCAAAACTTCTGTTTAAGTAGCTTTTTTCCAAACAGTTTGGACGTGTAGTTTAATTTTCAAATTAGATCAATAGAAATAGTTTATTTTAGAAGTTACTTTGTTTCCTCAGAAGTAAATTACGCAAACTTTTTAAGCTTGCCAAACGTGTCTTTAGCACACAAGCATCCAATGATCCATACAGTGTTGACCTCACAAATATCTTTCCCTTCTTCTATTAGTTCAACATCATAGCAAACATGATTTGATTAAAGGATGAATGGTTAAAAGTATAGTACTGTATTTTAAAGTTCGAAAAACATACAGAATTCTACTAACCTTTAGCGTTATCGGGCACGTAAAGCTTCTTTATAGCGATATTGTCAATGATGGGTCCACAAGTGGGATCATCCTCCATACCAGGATTTCTAAACACCACCCGCACATTATCCTCCTCTGCCTGAAAGGCCCACGCGTATGAATCCCAGCCCTGAACGCTGTACAGAGTCTGCAAATCAATGTTTTGCGACGCCGGCGGGACCGAAACGTTGAGCGACTCTAATTGGGCGCAAGTTCGAGCTGCGCTGAATGTGATCGAGTACAGTGAGCCCTTTTCGACAGCGATTTCTTGACTAATTTCGGCGTCGTTACCGAGCCGCACAGCGTGTGCACCCTGCGGCACGATGAGGATCATTCCGCCCTGTTTTTGGCCTGATTCGACTAGTTCGACTGTGCCGTTGGATTTCCAGCTGGGGATTGTTGCCACGCCCTCGGAAAGTCTGGCTTCTGAGGAGAATCCTCCAGGTGGAGTGGCCTCGAAATCGCCATTGGGTAGTAAGCCTGCAAAAATGTTACGGCGGCAGTGGTGAATACGGGGGAAATTAATTCATTAATCAGCGTGTAAAAGATTTAGCCCTTTCAAATTAAATTTTGAATGATAATTTTTGAAAGATGCGTGGATAAAAAATAGTAAATTAATGTATAAAATATTTTATTGAATATATAGTGAAAAATAAATATAAAAATTAAAGAATTTTAAAATAATAATTGTAAAAAAGGGTCATGTTTCCTAAACTTAAAAGTCAACTTCGATTGATTACAAAATTTATAAATAACCATTTTAAGCTTAACTAATCCAACGTTGAGGTAGAAAGAACATGATAAAAATTATGTAGCCGTGCCTTCAAAACACATTGTGACTCATCAACATGGACGCGCTAGCCTAATTTATTGGACTATAAGTTTTTCTTCTCATTTGCTCCTCAAGATAGATGGTAACATGAACTGGTCCAGGCATGTTTTGCATGCCTATATAGTCAAGCATGGCACATCTCGACTATATAGAAGGGTTAGGGGACGATACAACCTACGCAGGGCAGTGCTTTTTCCCATGCCAAATCTAAGCAAACTTTTACTTTTTACACCATTAGATAAATAATACATATGAATTAATAAACGTGAAGTATGTTTAGTTTCACAAAATAGTAATAATAAATAAATGAATGGGGACAAATCCTAGAGGACCCATAAAATTTTCTTGAAGACCCACATGAAATGCAGATTCGGGACTAGACGAGAGGCAATGGACCAATAAGACAAGAAGGCCCTCATCCAACACAAACTTTAGGCAAGTTCAAGAAGCCGCGTTGAACTACTGTGTGATTGTTGACCTATAAGAAAAGGGACGAAGAATTTTTCGAGGAATTAACATGCACAATACTCAATACAATTAGTCTTTGGATAAAAATTAAATTTTAATAAAAGTTGGTAGAATGTATAATTGAAAAATTAAGATTGTTAGTTTTTTTATATGTGATCCATGATATTCCACAAATTTAGGACGTGGATAATTGCATCAATAGTTATGAAATCGCTCACCCACTTTCTCGCTCAAAGAAAATGTCTTCTTGATGGATGAAGACGTTATAAAGGTAAAGCAACCACTTTTCGAAAGGTCCATAATCCCGCTCTTCATTTTCAAATAAAGTTACACTATCAGTTAGAGAAGAGAAAGGATTAAAAGTCCCTTCGAAACCAAAACCAGAAATAGCAATGGCCGGAAGTACGTTCCATTTTATGCTTCCGCTTAATCGATTTAAATGTGTTAATTAGATTGAAAACATGTTTAGATCGAATATTATGACTAACAAAGATCTCATAAAATATAATTAAAATGCATTGTTAACTTTATTTTAAATTTCAATCATATATTTTAGCTGAATCAGGCTTAATGTACCAAATAACAGACATTTAACAATGTGCATTCCACTTAATTGCGCCCCTGTTTGACATACATTTTAATGAGCCTTTTTTTATGATAAAATGATTTTTGAAATAGTAATTTTTTGGAGAACGTGTAATTAAAAAGTAGGATAAAATTTTAAATTTACATGCAAAATATTTTATTATATGAATGTGTAGTTGAAATTGAGTTTGGAAAAAAAAAATTGATTTAATGAATGTCGAACATGTCTGAAATTGTGACAATCAAAACATGGAAATTGTAAACTATTTCCATTTAAAATTTTGCGTTTGAACATTTCATAATATTTCATTTTTTTCCATAAAATTACAATTTTGAAGTTTAGGAGAAAAAAATTGTTAGTTCTGAGGATTAAAAATGGATTTTTAGTAAATTTTAATAAAAATTTATAAAAAATATGGTTAAAAAGTTATGAAATCTATGAAATTTATTGTTAATTTTAATTTTAATTTTAATTCGCACCAAACAAGAGTGCCAGAGATCAATGCTACCACGCAATATAAATTGTACTATTCCTAAAAATATCTATGGTAATATTTATAATACTTCTAAAGGAAACGTTACAATTTTTTTAAGGATGTGTTTGAGCCACATTATTTTAAAATAATGTATTTTGAAATAATAGTTTGATTGAGAATATGTGGTTGAAAAAGAAGAAAAAGTTATTAATGTGATGAAAAATATTATTTTATTAAAAAATACGTGGTTGAAAATAAATAAAAGAATGTGAATAAAAATTTTAATGTGTATCAAACATGGACTAACAATAAAAATGGGAGTTCAAAGAAATAATGACTAGTGGGCCAATAAAGTTGAACGCATGAAAACTACTATCATTTCAAATATTCTACTGCGTTTGAACATTTCATAATATTTCCTTTTTTTTTTTTTTTTCCATAAAATTACAATTTTGAAGTTTAGGAGAAAAAAAATGTTAATTCTGAGGATTAAAATTAGATTTTTAGTAAATTTTAATAAAAATTTATAAAAAATATGATTAAAAAGTTGTAAAATCTACGAAATTTATTGTTAAATTTAATTATTAACTTTAATTTTAATTCGCACCAAACAAAGAGTGCTAGAGATCAACGCTACCACGCAATATAAATTGTACTATTCCTAAAATTATCTATGGTAATATTTATAATACTTCTAAAGGGGAACGTTACAATTTTTTTAAGAGTGTGTTTGAGTCACATTATTTTGGAAAAATATATTCTGGAATAGTAGATTGATGGAGAATGTGTGATTGAAAAAGAAGAAAAAGTTATTGATGTGATGAAAAATATCATTTTATTGAAAAATGTATAATTAAAAATGAGTAGAAAAATAAAAATTATTTTTATTATTATTCACAATTGTCTTTAATTAATTATTTAAGGTGTGTTTAAATTACATTATTTTGAAATAATAGATTGATGGAGAATATGTGGTTGAAAAAGAAGGAAAAGTTATTGATGTGATGAAAAATATCATTTTATTGAAAAATGTATAATTAAAAATGAGTAGAAAAATAAAAATAAAAATTTTAATGTTTGCCAAACATGAGCCAAGAATAAAAATGGGAGTTCAAAGAATTAATGACTAGTGGGCCAATAAAGTTGAACGTATGAAAACTACTTTCATTTCAATTATGGGTTTTGCTTGGTGGTGTATATTAAAAATATACACCAAGTTTGACGGTCCCTCGCAATAGTGGGGGGTCCGTTTCTCACAATTGGAAGCGAACCCTCCACTATTGTGAGGGAATATAAATCATGGTGTACAAATAATTTTTCCATTCAAATATTCTACTGCACCGCAAACGGAGTCTAATAAGAAAATCCATAAAAGGCCTTGTGGAAATTTGAAAATCAGTGTTTTTCTCAGTTAAAAAAGAAACTCTAAAAACTTCAAAATTTTAACTTATAAATGAATGCTTATTAACAGATTTTAATTTATTTTATTTGCTAACAAAAATATGCTGTAAATTCATTGGAATTGAATTGAGGCAAAAAAAAGTAGTGGAGTGACTATTAAGTTTCTCGGATCTCAAATACAGTGAAGAATAAGTAATAATTACTCTCAAAATTAGGAGCAGAAGTGTAATCAAAGCTGTGTGAGCTTAATTAAAGTTAAAATGGAAAATAAGTAGAGAGAGAGAGAGCATACCGTCTTCGACCAATGCAGTAGCCGAGTAAGTCAGTAGAAGCAGAACATTTACAGGGAACCATTTGCATCTCGTTGAGCTCAATACCATCTTCAATGCTCTCTCTCTCTCTCTCTCTCTCTCTCTGTCTAGCTGCGGGTGAGTGTTTGTGTGTGTGAAAACTGAAGATCAGACTCCTGAGATTAGTGAGAGGGAGAGAGGGAAAAGACACTGCAGCGTCCTTATATCCAAGATTCCTGATACTATTTGTCATTTTAATCATGCTACACAAAGTGGTTGATAGATTAAAAGCAAGGATAAATGGCATTATATTATTGGACAATTTTTTTAAAAATTTGGCCACCGTCAATGCAGCACCTTTCCAAAACCCTATTTTTAATCCTGTTTGAGGAGCATTATTGTTGTTATTTTAACTCTCATTTGCTCACTTGCTTTAATCATTCATCTAAAATTACTTTTTTGCTTATTTTCTTTTATTATTACACGGGTGTCCTCATTTATGATTGAGCAAATATTTAAGAGCTTCGGCAGGTGAGCCCGGCTATTTTCCTTTTGACGGTGAAGCTTATTTCGAGGGTGTTACATGCCAAATTTTCTCAACTCGCATTTCATTCGTAGGGAACATTGTTGGTCCACCGCCGCAGTGGTATCATGTAGCAAAGACAATTTGATTGAATATTGCTCTTTGGACTTTGATCGATGGATAGGTATTTCACTATCTACGAGGCCGTAGCAAAGGTCTGTCAAGCAAAGTCAAAAGTTTCAACTTTGTTGAAGTAATGTATTTTTAACCTGAAACAGTTGTTTATCTTTTTTAAGTTACTTATTTTGTTAATTATAATCTTCAAGAAGCCTTTTGGTCCTAATAAAATTTACTTCCATTACACTTTTATTTAATGACTAGTTTTATGCCCGTGCAATGCACGGGCTGTGTTTTTTTTTAAGGTAATATTAGCGTATTGAGTAGTAATTTAGTTGAATATAACGTCATTGTT
>CAIGRN010011554.1:0-11148 GCA_903798345.1 Fraxinus anomala | reverse complement strand
CAAATTGGATAGATTCGGTTAAGGTCGCGATAATAAACATCAAGTTAAATCAATCCTCGTGGGAACGATACTCGAAATTCTAGGATTTCCACTTTATTACTTGTCAACGAACCGTGCACTTGCGGTGATTTAAATCCGAAATATATTTTCGTGAACACCAACCAAACCGTGACGTCATCCATTGATGAATCTATGTCGTCTCGCGACAACCTCATCTACGACTTCAATTCAGGCGCAATTAGGTTCAGGTGCGTGGGCTGGGTGTGTGTGGTGGGTAAATTTCATAATATTATTAATAATTTAATTAATACCTAATTTTTGGTTAAATAAACTTCACACCTAATTTTTGATTTGGAAAACTTAAATACATGTTAATATGTAATTTCAACAAAAAAAAAAAAAAATTCAAACTCGTCACTTTAAAATCTGGACGGTTGGCGTAGCCCAAATCGGCCAATAATTCAACACTTCATACTAAAAATATATAAAGGTTTGGATTCGATTTTTGTTGATTTAAGAGATCAATAATTAAAATTTAGAAATTTAGAAGTTTTATTTTTATCATTTTTTTCCAGCTAATTTTATTTAGTTTAAGAAAAGTTCCAAAAGTTGATAAAATTAATGTAATTTTAAAAGTAATCAATAATACGTGTTAGTGTATATTTCAGTATTTACCCGACATGATATTATCCTCTAACGTGTTCTGCAAGATAGCGACTCAATTAAACAGATTAATCTTGTGATCCTTGTGAAACTTAATCGACTCTAATGCCATATCAAAATTTGAGAAAATATCTTTAAATAACAATATTGTTAAGATGAGTAGTCAAAACACTTGGATGTTTATTATATTTCAATATATTATCGATATTGAAATCCCTTAATATTTTGTTCGCGATATGAAAAGAACTTGCTTAAAAATGTTAGATGAATACTATATAACCAAATGAATTCTGCTACACGTACAAAATTTTTGTACATATAGAATTACATATGCACGTGTTTTCCTTGATTTGAATTTAGAAATTCAAATCAAGGGACACTGAATTCAAATCAAGGGACACATGCATATGTCAACCTATCTGTATAAAGTTATCTGTATAAGTAGAATAACTGGTAGCCAAAATAATCTATTAGAGTTCGGTTGTGATGCCAATTCTATTGAGAGTTGGTAGTATGTCTTGAATAAGTCAAAGACGTATTTGGTAGTTTTTGAACTCCTATTTTAAGTCAAATACTCAATTACTGATTTTATCTATTGTAATAGGACTTCACCTTGTGTTAAACTCTTATTTATATTAATTCTTCTAGTATGATAGGGATCCTTATATTATAAATATGTGGTATATAATACATATTTATTTGATCAACTTAGAGAGAGTGATCCAGGGGAGATCTAGGTTAATAGAGAGAGATTCACATATAGAAATATCAGGGGAGATTTTTGTGATATCGCGCATAACATATTGTGAGTCTTTACTTTTGATATAGTGAATTCTGTATATGCCCATAGTTTTTTCCAATTGGATTTCTACATAAAATTTGTGTTCTTATTATTTGATTTTATATTGCCATGTTATCTTATTATTCTCTAATAAATTGGAATTATAGCAAATTGGTATCGCTTTATTCCTAACAAGTGGCATTAGAGTTAAGGTTCGATAGTTCTTGGGAGTTTGTTTTCATATTAAAGCGATGTTTGATCAACTTGGAACGATGTTTCATTGTTTCGGGATGTAATTATGAAGTTTGATATTCTGGTTTTAGACCATAACAATTTTTTTTGTTAAGACAAACTTTTGTTTGGATTTTGGAGGAGAAGTAATGTAAGGATCAAGTTGTGATAAAGGGCAGGGAATGTCTGAATCATATGTTTTGGAAGGTTCGATCATCATGTTTGATGCAGGCGTTACTAAATTGAAGAAAAAAGATATTAGACCTAAATGATCGGCAATGCTAATTTGATTGCTTATGGTTTGATAAGCATTGACATAGATAGAGTTGGTTGTGATCGGATCGCTCGTGGTGATAAGCAAATTTGGTACTGAGGAACCTTCTACTAGCTCAAGTGGAGTTGTGATCTTGATATTCTTATTGCTTGTGATGATAATTCAACAACTTTTGGTACCCAAGGTAATCCTGTAATTAAGCAATGCTTGGATTGAGTTGACAGTTGCTGAATTTGCCTTAATTGGACCTTTGTGGGATATGTGGAGTGTTTTGGAGAATTTTGTTGGTGTTAAAGAGTTAGGTTTTATTCCATGCAGCAAAATTTTGTTGGACTTTACCTTGCATTAGACTCTTATTTGTATTAATTCCCCTAGTATGTTAAGAATTCTTGTATTATAAATATGTGGTGCATTATACATATTTATTTGATTGATTCAGAGAGTGATCTTGGGAGATCCAGATTAATAGAGAGAGAATCGCAGATACAGATATAGGAGAAGAGTCTTGTGAGATTTTGTACGACATATTGTAACTTCTTACGTCTTACTTCTGATATAGTGAATTATTCACCTCTTCTCATGGGTTTTTTTTTTTTCAGTTGTGTTTGTTGGGTTTTGTGACCTAAATTCGATCCAAATTGGATCTAGGGTTTTGCGTTGTGAAGTATTGGACTTGAAGATGTCAAAATATGGTCCAAGAAGGAAAAAATGCGGATCGGTGCTGGACGATGCGTAAACAAAGTTCGAGCTAGAGGAGCAAAATTGGAATAGGAAGCCTCTCGCCCCCCGCCTGCCCGTGGCTGAGCTGTCGCTCGAGGGACAGGCTCTCGCCCGCTTCTCGGGTCGTGGATATTTTTCCTTTTTTTCGGTTTTATGTGATTCTTAACATAGTTTCCATATTTTAGATTAAATCTAGGGTTTGGACATGTCTTCTATAAATAGTAGATTTTTCATTCAATTTTGAGAGTACATTATTGCAGAAGTTGTATTTTCTCTCTATTGATTGTCATTAATAAAACTCTATTCATCTGTCAATTTCTTCATCTTGTTTGCTTTTCTTTTACATATTATTATTGATTATCAATTGTGGGATCTATACTTCATATAATGTCATATCGTCTCATCCTCAAATTCCTAACAATGTGCTTGTTGTTTGATTTCATATTGCTATATTATCTCGTTATTCTAAGGCGTGATTTTCTCTCTCTCTTGAAGGCTTGTGATGGTGATGATACAGCTAATTTCCTTCAGTTATTTCCGTCAATTCCATGTCTGAAATTATGCAGACAGATTATCTCAATCCCGTCGCTGTTTTTAATTTCCTTAATTTGGCTTTTACTTTCCCTAATGGGTATTTCCTTTAAGCATGTGTTCTTACCATTTTAAGCACCTTAGACTCTGTATTTAATAGGGTTAACTTTATCATTGTAAGCTTTGAATTAAATTATATGTTGTTGAGAGAATTTCTCAATTTTATTTCAATATTTCGGTGTACACTCTAGAATTAGTGAACTTTTGATTACGGAATTTAAGGGTATTTATAGAATTAACTGATCTTTGAAGGTGTCTTCGTTTCTTAAGCTTCCGTCTAAGTCAGTTTGTAGATAGCTATAGTGATTGAGTTCACGCTGTAGTTGCTTGAGTTCAAAAAATGCCTTTTTTGATTTTTTCTTTTTCTTTTGTCTATCAATAAGATTTTAAATATCATCCGAATATTATATTAGAATAGTTCAGTCCAGACAAATAAAAGGCAATAATTAATTTTTCTAACTTAAATGCATATCGAGACGAAACTTAAATTAATTTCAAACGACCTAGAGTAAAAGCTCAACATTCCACATATACCAAAAGGCTAGAAAAAGTGAAAGAAAACATCATAGTTAAACTCTATATAACCGTTATCCAACGGACTAATGTTACCCGGCAACAAAGTTTAAAATTCTGAAAGAGGGACAAAAAGTAAAAGCCACTAAATATACTTTTTCTCTTTACCCTTTAACAATGATATTTGTTACATATTATATACAAAGAATTTTCAAGCTTAACCCTTCAAAAATTATTTGGTCTTCTTCTAAATTTTCATTTCTGTTTCAAATTCAAATCCCAAATCAAATGGGTTCTTGCATTAGCAAATGTAGATCAAAGAAAAAATCCAAAGAAGATCATAACCTAGTTCATGATAAACTTGTTATTTCACAAGCTCAAGTTTCTGTTATTAATCCTCAAATAACTGATAGACCTGTTTCTCCAGCCCCATCTTTTGTTTCCTCAGTTTCTTTTTCGTCGTTTTCTTGCTCGAATGGTGGCCCAAGCAATGGATGTTCTATGGCATCGTCGTTATCTTCTACTTCTTCGTCTTGTTCTTCTACAGCCTTGTGCACGAAGGACAGGTCATTTTCGAATGAGTTCTTGTGGTCTTGTATGAAGGAGAATCCACATGTAATAGGCTTAAATCAAACCAGGAAAAGTTTCGAAAAAACAGCAGTGTATTCAAGAGTTCAGCCTCAGAGTAATTTCGAGCACTCGGTAAAACCGGTTGTGGAACCAGTACTCAAAAAATCCATCGTCCATGGAAACTTTTCAAACGAGATGGTTCAACAAGTGACACCCAAGAAACGAGCCCGGGCTTCTTCCCCGACCATTATTCGACAAAAAAGCTTCCGAAAAGAGCAGAATTCGCCAATTTCAAACTCTAATAGAGGACTAATGAGGTCACCCTCTCCAAGCAGAAGATTTAGTGGGGATAACTTGCACAGGACTGCTCCAACAAATGTATCAAAAAACAGTTCTTGCAGGAATTCATCTACAATTTCGAGGGCAAATACAAATATTTCTTCATCATCTGGTAGGAAAAGAGAAAATTCCCGGCCTCAAACTGCAAGTCTGAGTCATGATCTAACCAGGAGAAATAAAGAAGTAGTGAGCAAAAGGGATGTTATTAACCAACAGATTAGTGCAAAAATTGATGATATTTCCACTGGAGAAGTTCAGACCAATCAAGGAATGGACATGGATTTTGTCTTGGAGGACATTAAGAATCCTCTTATAGCTTTGGATTGTTTCATTTTTTTGTGATTAATTCTAAGTGTGCATGTTTGTGGTTTGTTTTGATGTATTTCGTGTTTATAGGTTTTTTTCCATTTTTTAAAAGTATTTTTTCCTTCGTTTTTTCTTGAGTTTTAACAGTTCTACACTCATGAACAGGATTCAAAAAACATATATTGTCCATGTTTATATTCTGTCTTGTATTGGGGTTTTTTGTAGATTATTTTTAAGGTAATAATTCTATGGTTTGTTTGATATATTTACAAAATGAAATAGATGCTACAATTTCTTCGTTATTTCTTCTCTTCTTCAAATATGCTTTCAACCTCTGGATCTAGGATTTTGTGGAAGGAAAATCACAAAAACAAAAGTAAAAGTAAAAGTAATGGTATTAATATTTGTCACTTGAAAACTTTTAAAGACTTCTGAGTAGAGGCCATCTCCCTTGCACTTGTGCAGGTTTTCATCTCATATATTCGAGCTTTATCTCGTGCATTCGAGAAATATCCCTATGCAATCAGACATTGCGAAGATGTGTGAACAATTATCGCTCACAGAACAGGAAGAAGAAGCATTGGTGGTGGAAGAAAATGAGGTGATGACCCCCTATCGGAGTGATAAATGCTTACTGTTCAAACTTTTAACCAGTAAGCATTTCAACAAAGAGGCGTTCAAGAATACCGTGATGCATTTGTGGCGGCCAAATAAAACTTTGAGTATTCGAGACATTTCTCCCAATCTATTCCTCGCAGAATTTGAAGATAACCGGGATAAGGAACCAGTCAAGCGTGAGAGTCCATGGGTTTTTGACAAACATCTAGTTTAACCAAAGACGTTAATGGTCTTGAGAAAATTCATCAAATTTTGTTCTCTGAGGCGAACTTCTAGGTAAGAATTTACGATTTCCCTATTATGGTGAGTAATTGGAAGATGGGAGATTCTATTGGGAGGCAACTTGGTAAAGTCATTGAAATTGATATTGATAAAAATGAAATTGCAAGGGGTGATTTCCTTCACGTTTGGGTATGCCTGGATATGTCCAACCGTTATTACGCGATAAGAAGATTTGTGTGGGATCTTTCAAACTTTTTTGGCTTCGCTTTGCTTATGAGCGACTCCCAAATATTTAGTATCTCTGTGGCATGTTGGGACATAGTCAAAAGAATGCTCTCAATGGAGATCTTCTATGGAGGCATACACAATTTCTGATTTCTCCTACAACCCTTGGTCATGGACTAGTAATCTTGGAGATTATGGATGACCAATACGTGAGCGACAATTGAATTCTCTGGTCCCAAATTCTCCGACGAACCATGCAGAACCACCTAACTCCAATGATGTGGAAAATGGTAAGCATGTGCCAGGGATGGAAACAGACTGTAACACAGCTGGAATTTAGGAGCTATTACAGGAACATAATTCAGTGGAAGATGCTATGGAGTTGATGAAGGCAACAATCCCGGAACAATTTAAGGAAAATATTCCCAAGGGAGATGATATGGTGTTGATGAAGACAACAAATCAGGGGGAACAAATTCTACAAAATAATATGATTATTGCAAATCACACGGAAGAGAATATTAATGATAATGTTGATGTTGATACTTTGGCTAAGGGTACTTCTGTCTCTTAACAAACAGGTCTTGCTTTACCCAAATTTGACGAGAATCAAATAAAAAAGAAGGGAGCTAACCTCACAAGATGGTGGAAAAGAGTCGATAAGAATCAGACTCTCAATTCTATTGTTTCTACTCCACTGGATAGTCTGAAATGGCCTCTGGATATCTCCACTATAAATGGTGAAGCCGTCCAAAATTCTAAACGATTGAAAGATAAAGATAAACCCTACGAAAGGAATTATGATTCCAATCCTCAAAGTTCGGTGGTGGCTGAAATTCAACCCCATCGGTCCCCATGAAAATACTAAGCTGGAATGCACGAGGGCTTGTGAAACCTCATGGCATTCGCACTCTCTCTGATCTCATCAGAAAGGAAGATCCCAATGTTTTGTTCTTGCAAGGGACAAAACTTAATGCTACGAAAATGGAACTTTAATGAGTTAAGCTAAAATTATATTGATGTTTTCATGTTGATGTTGTTCGACGCAGTGGAGGAATTGCACTCCTGTGGAAATCTGATGTTCATTTATCTATTCTCAGCTACTCTAAAAGCTACATTGATGCTAAAATTGAATCGCCCCTACATAGCTAGTTTTTAATGGGTATCTATGGCCACCCAAAGGTAAATAAATGTATGGAAACTTGGAATATGTTGAGGAGACTGAAAAGAGATTCTTTAGAAGCATGGCTTGTCTTTGGTGATTTTAATGAAATCCTATCTGATAATGAAAAATGAGGAGGTCGAGATAGACCTAGACAAAAATTAGAAAATTACCGACAGATGTTCTTTGATTGTGAGCTTAGAGATCTTGGGTTTAAAGCCCCCAATACACATGGTATAATGGACGACATAACTCTACTCAAATTTTTGAAAGACTTGATTGCTTTATTGCTAATGACTCTTGGTGTCGACCCTTTACACAAGCTTTGGTTAGTCATCGTTCAACCATATATTCAGATCATCTTCCCATATGGATCTAGCTTGATGATGCTAATCGAACAACAAGAGGACCTAAACCATTCCGTTTTGAATCAATGTGGCTAGGTGAAAAACCATGTTATGATATTGTGGTGGACCAGGTCTAATAATAATCCTCAGAATCTGGATCATATGATGAGGACTATAAGTCGCTGCATCAATCAACTTCAATATTGGAATAAAATTAAATTTGGCAAGGTACAAGTAAAGCTTAACAAAGCTGGCTCAAATACAGCATCAAGATCCTACAAATATAAACCCTAACAATCTTTAACAAACAACTGAAGAAGTGCAAACCTGGATGGATAGGGAAGAACTTATGTGGAAGCTGGGGTCTAGGGCGGCCTGGCTTGAGGGAGGGAACCAAAATACTCGTTATTTTCATGCTAAGGCTACCTAAAGGAGAAAAACTAATTCGATTACTAGACTCTTGGATGATCAAGGTTGCTGGCATGAGGGAGAGGAATGTAACAACTTAATAACCAGTTATTTCTCTGATCTATTTTCCTCTACCGGTTCAAGTAATCAAGCTGTCATTCTTGATAGTATGGACTACAAATTAACTCCCGATATGAACAATGAACTGATACAACCTTTTACTGCAACCGAAGTCTTCCAGGCCTTGAAGGAAATGCATCCTACTAAAGGTCCGGGACCTGATGGTATGCCTCATATTTTCTTCCAAAAGTTTTGGCCCCATATTGGTTCTTCTGTTACAAATGCTATTTTACTTGCTTTAAACACCTGTGAATTCCTCCAAGATATAAATCACACTTTTGTTACATTTATCCCTAAAACAAAACATCCTCAGAGAGTTAAGGATTTTAGACCTATAAGCCTGTGTAATGTTCTGTACAAATTGGTCTCAAAAGTTCTAGCTAATAGAATCAAAACAGTGCTACCTGTAGTGATTTCAAAAACTTAATCAGCTTTTATTAAAGGGAGACTCATTATAGACAACGTACTCGTGGCCTACGAAATGCTCCATATCTTGTAAAGGAAAAAGATAGGCAAAAAAGGTTTCATGTCTCTTAAGCTTGACATGAGCAAAGCTTTTGATAGAGTTGAATTGTCTTTTCTTCAAACAGTCATGCACAAATTGGGCTTTCATGAAAAGATTATCCAACTGGCAATGAAATGTGTAACAACCCCTTCCTTCTCGATTTTTATAAATGGATACCCTACTGGTCACATAACACCATCTAGGGGTTTAAGACAAGAAGATCCTATTTTTCCTTACTTATTCCTTTTATGCATAGAAGGCTTGGTTAATCTAGTGAATGAGGCAGGAAGAACGAATAAGGTGACTGGTATCCAAGTTTACAGAAGAGCTCCAAAGCTGAATCATCTTCTCTTTGCAGATGATAGTTTGATTTTTTTGTGAAGCTAATGAGAGAACCACCTCTCGGTTACAAGCTATCCTACGGATTTATGAGGATGCCTCAGGTCAACAATTAAACAAGGATAAAACTTCAATGGTATTCGGTGTAAATGTGAAACCAGACAAACAGCAAGCGATTATGGCCCTATTGAATGCTCCCCAACTACAACAATATGAAAAGTATCTGTGACTACCACCTATGGTGGGTAGATCAAAAGCTCGAGCCTTCTCCGAAATAAAACATAAAGTATGGATGAAATTACAATGATGGAAGAATAATATGTTCTCCCAAAGAGGAAGAGAGGTTCTCTTTAAATCAGTGGCCTTAGCAATCCCCTCCTATGCTATGAGCTATTTCAAACTCCCTTCCACATTATGCATTGAAATTGAGAGGACGATGGCTCGATTCTGGTGGGGGTCAAAGAAAGGAGGAGAGGAAAATTCATTGGCAATCGTGGAATGTGAAGTGTAAATCGAAATCCATGGGGGAAATGGGCTTTAAGGAGCTTGAGATCTTCAATATAGCTATACTTTGTAAACAAGCATGGAGACTCTTGCAACACAAGGACGGTGTGCTTCATAAAATATACTCGGCCCGTTATTTTCCTAATGGGTAATCCTTCCTATGCTTGGTNTGTGCTTCATAAAATATACTCGGCCCGTTATTTTCCTAATGGGTAATCCTTCCTATGCTTGGTGCAGAATTTGGGAGGCGAAAAATCTATTGATACATGGAGGAAGATGGGTGGTGGGAAATGGCAACACTATACATATCCTAAATGATAAGTGGATCCCTGGAGTGACAGAACTGAGCAGGGAGCTAGGGATACATTTACAACAAAATTATAGCCAGCAGCTTGATTGTCTAATGTCGTCACTAATTGATCCTCGATCAAAGTGGTGGATTTTGGCCAAGCTTAGAACTCTTTTCAATCCAAAAATTGTTGAGGCTATTTTGAAATTACATCCTAGCCACTCGAGAGAAGAGGATGTCTGGTCGTAGGAACATGAAAGAACTGGAGTCTATTATGTTAACAGTGCATATGGCTTCTTCAAAACGTATCTTATACTCCTGATCGTGGCATCTCCTCAAATTGGCTTGAAAAAAGGAAATTTCTCAAAATGTAAAGATTTTTGCTTGTAGGGCTTGTCATGAGAGTTTGCCTTCTAAACAGAATCTGATCAGAAGGAAAATTAATATCGACCCTCAATGTTGTTTTTGTAATCACCAAGGGGAAGACCTATGTCATGTTCTTCTCCAGTGCCCCTCTATTCATCGATTCCTAATTAGTCATTTCCCAATGTTACAGAATAAGGCCTACCATGGAGGGTTCATACAAGTAGCTACTAATATTATGGCTAAAGGTTCAAAAGATGCTCTCTCGGAATTTCTGCTATTACTTGGAGTTTTTGGTTTCGACGGAACAAGATGATTCATGATCAGATTAATCTTCCACCACCACAGGTAATTGCTACTGCTTTAGCCAAAAAAATTCCTACTGAGTCGGGTACTCCTCTCAACAATCTCCCTAGTGTACTTCCCCGTAAATATAGATGGTATGCACCACCTAATAATGCACTCAAACTCAATGTTGATGGCACCTTGTTCTTCGATCTAAATAAGGCTGGGCTCAAAATTATTTTATGAGATCACGAAGGAGGAATAGTCTTAGCAGCAAGTGGACTTGAAAACTCAATTTTGGAACCTGAACATATTGAAGCGGCTGCACTTCTGCGAGGTCTACAACTATGTCTTAATCTTTACATATCCAACTTATTGGTGGAAAGTGATTGGATGTTCCTCGTTAATGAAGTAAACACATTACGATCAACCTCTGCACCAATCCGATCTATGGCTGCTGAAACCAAGGATTTAATACAGAGATTCCCTCAATGTAGGCACCAACACTACAATAGGCTGAGCAATCAGCCAGCTCATTTTCTGACGCGGCATGCATAGACTCTTGAAGATATGATCCTTTGGTGGCACAGTGTTCCTTTTTCATTGAAAATGTAATTTTCATTGATAGGCACTACTGTACCCTTTCTTAAGGTTTTTTTACTTTTTAAATTTTTTTAAAAGTTTAAGTGTATTCAATAGAGACCTTTTTAGATTTTGAGAAGCCTTTAAAAGTCTTGATATATTCAACTAAAACTTTTTAGAAGTTTCTAAAA
>CAIGRN010011547.1:0-16848 GCA_903798345.1 Fraxinus anomala | reverse complement strand
ATAGGATGACCTATTTCAATATGGTATGGGGAGAATGGAGGAGTTGTGGGGGAAGGACTGGTTCAAGTTCCGACCAAGCAGATGGTTCGATGAACTCGGGGTTCGAAAAACTGTGAGCCCCTTCAAGTTTCCTATGTTTCAAGCAGGTCCACCTGAGGAGGGGACTATAATGAAGAGTAAAATATACAAAAGTCGAGCTTATTTTTATTTCTTTGTATACTATTCAATAAGTTGAGTCCATCTCATCTCATTAAGTTAATCAAGTTAAAATATAATAGCAGCAATATCTTTCTTCTACACAAATTCTGCTCAATCTTGTCTTCGTTTATTACTCAGATCAATTTTTGATTTTCATTATTTTTCTTTTTGTAAATAGTATTGCAATTTTATTTTTTTATATATAGATTTGAAGATAGCTCTTATAATTAAGTTCTTCAATAAATAACAGTTATTAGGTAAATATAATTTAGAGTTGATTGATACACACTTTATAATATATGCTGATGCTACCAAAAACTCGCACCAGAATGAACTCGAGCCTGCTGATTGAACTCCGCACAATCTGGTCTTCAATACCTGAAACACTCCTCGTCGCCCCTCCGATACTTAAGTCAGAAAGAGGAACTATGTATGAGATTGTATACTGGAGTATTAATGAAAAAGCACCTGAATAATGAGTTGGGGTCATATATTTATAGATGTTTTTAGAGATGGAATCATAAAAGGACTTAATCACCTGCAGCACTTATCCTTGTTATACAAGGTGTTTGGGTTGCACTTGAACACTACAATTTGGGTTAGACTTGAATTTGTAATAACCTGGGAGTTTGTGGTTGAATAGGACTGATATTCATAGTGGTTGTACGTCAAGGTCAAAGAAGGTATGTGGGCTAGGGCTGAGGACCCGACCTATTATTAGGCCCGACCTTATATAAATCTCGACCTTTCAGGGTCATGCCCCAATGTGATGTGAGAACCCTCGAGCCTAATGATACCGTAGTAGATGCTCGAGAGGGGGAGATGACTTTTTTTAGAGATGCCCTTAAGGCCGGGCTCAGATGGCCCCTTCACCCTTTTCTTTGTACATTTCCTAAACTTTTTTTAATGTGCCCGGGCCAATTAGTCCCGAACAGCTGGAGGCTTTTGGTTTATTTTTTCATTTTGTGTAGATGCCTCGAGATCGAGCCAAGACTCGAACTCTTGAGGGCGGTGTTTGACTTTAAGTGTGCCTCCGAGTATAGTTGTTTTGCCTACTTGTCGACCAAATGGGGGTTTAGAACTCCTGACACCCCGAGCTCTCTTCGGGGATGGAAAGGACATTTCTTTTTTGTGAAACGCCAAAACCCCGACCAAACATTCAGCCCGAGGTGGGAAATCCCATCCAAGGATAGGTTCAACGAGAGTCAGGAGTACCTTGAGGTTTTAGAGAGGGATAGGTTGAGATTAGTGATCCATGACCCCCTTGTAGATAAGATCGATTATCTCCTCGAGGATGATACCCTCGACCTTGCAAACGTAAGAGGACTCGAGGGTATGATCCCCTCTTCCTTTGTTGTTTTTTGTTAATCTCGATGTGTTCTCGTGCTAATGCCTTTGCAAATTTTGCAGAATTAGAAATGTCTTTAACCCATCAGCCCTCCTCGCCAACGTCCACCAAAGAGCTAAAAGCCCGAAGCCCAAGGCGTCTGCTCCATTAAAAGGAAAGAAGCGAGCTCGAAAGCCATCCTCGAGCAGAGTTCCAAGTGGGCAAGGTCAAACATCACGACCTCAACCTTCACCTCATCCTCCAGCACGTACCTCCACACCCCGAGGTACTCCAGAGGTATTGGATTTGGAGGAAGATGCACCCCTACCCCAAACTACACTGGAAGGTCATGCTCGATGTCCTCTTATCCCGAGCCTGGTGATAAAGTATCAGGAAGAGGTCGACCCTGATGAGGGAGTACGAGCTCTCGAGATCATCACTCTGAAGGTATACTGTTGAGTTCGGCCTCATAACTTGTTTTCTTTTTGTTGTCGTTTAGTTCGATATTATATTCACGAACTTAATTCTAACAGGCTCTCAGCATGGCTTGAGGCCTGGCCTTGAAAAGTCTAGGGTCTTTGAGTAAAAGGGCTGAGCTTGAGCAGAGAATGAGGAGAATGAGAGACGTATCTGTGAGCTTGAGGTTGAGCGTGACCTCGCTCAAATAGAGACGAGGAAAGTTCGGGACCAGATAGGAGCGGCCAAGGATGAGGTCGAGGAAGCTAAGATCGAGCTCATGCATGTTAAGACAGACATTAAGGGACAGTTAGTTCGAGCTCGAGCTCGAGCTCAGGCGGTTGACGACTTCAAGAAGTCGAAAGAGTAAAAGACGTAGCTCAGGAAATATGGATCGAGATTGTATCATTACGGGCTAAGGCTGGTTCATTCATTTTTGAGGTCCAGGCTTCCTGAGGAATTAAATTCTGTTATCGAGGAGCTAAAATCAGTCAACGAGCTGGCCAACGAGCTCGAGCTATTGGCCTCTGAGGTCGAGGAGAGAGAAGAAGATGGGGGGGAGCTGAGACTCATGACCAGGGCGATCCTGCTGATGCCACCGATCTTGATTGACCTCCGGCCCGATCTTATTCAGTTCTATCTTTTGTTTTTTGCAAAAAATTGTAGTACAATGCCCGAACTGGGCCTTTTATTAATGAAGATCGATGTTTTTTTTATTTTGTGTTCGGGTGTGTTGATATTCTCACGTGTGTTGAACGTAATTCGAGCTTGCCACTTAATCAATTGAAGACATCATTAGCTCAAACTTTTAGGACGATTACACCTCGAGTTTGCCACTCAAATCAATTTTAGGCATTATTAGCTCCAGTTTTAGTACGATTGGGCCTCGAGCTTACCTCTCGAATCAATTTTAGGCATTATTAGCTCGAATTTTAGTACGATTGTGCCTCGAGCTTACCACTCAAATCAAATTTAGGCATTATTAGCTCGACAACACCTCGAACTTGTCACTTAATCAACGTATGGTAAATAAGTTCGAACCTCGATTAATAAATAGTTCGAGCGTTGGACTTGTATCAAGTTCTAGTCAAAGGGCTCAAGGTTTGCATAGCAGTTAGCTCGAGCATTTCGCTAGAGCAATTTTCAGCCAAATTAGCTCAATTTTATTGTTCGTTGGCTTGCTCGAGGATTTTACGTTACTAATTTATAGCCAAACAAGCTCGAGTTTGTTACTTGGCTCAATCGTTTCACTGGACATGTTTTTGACCAAATGAGATTGGGTTTAGAAGCGGCAGTTAGCTTGAGTGTACCACTACACCAATGCTTGGCCTAATGAGCTCGAGGTTGTTAGGGTAGTTAATTCGAGCGATTTACTTGACCAGTGATTGGTCTGATGATCAGCTCGAGTTGAAGCTCTTATCATTTGTTATGATCGATCTCGACCTTAGAATATTTTGCTAACAAAATTTTGTGCCCTAGTTCGGGGTAAAATGTTCGGGGGTTTTCTCAATACCAAATGTATGCATTTCGTACGGCCTTATGCTGGTTGAAATTGCACTAGCTGTATGTGCGAAGCACGTCCTTATGCTAGTTTAAATTGTTCTAGCTGCATGCGCGGAGCACGGCCTTATGCTAGTTTATGTTATACTAGCTGCATACATGGAGCACGACCTTATGCTAGTTTATGTTGTACTAGCTGCATGCGCGAAGCACGGCTTTATGCTAGTGTTATGTTGTACTAGCTGTATGTGCGGAGCACGATCTTATGCTAGTGTTATGTGTTAGCTGCATGCGCGAAGTACGACCTTACGCTAGTTTGTGGTACGAATTTGTGTTGTCGAAATGAATTTCAAATAATGAAAGAGTGAAAAGTATACAGGCCATAACTGAAGACTAAAATGTTTGAAGGCATGCAAGCCCGAACTAAAAACAAAAACTAAATAGATAAACTTCCTAAATACGAAATAGAAAACCAAACCGTCGAAGTACCTGGTTATTTGACCAATTACTTGTAATAAATCTTCAAGTTCTCAGCGTTCAATGACATTGGGAGTGGTCTTCCCAAGGTATCCTTCAAGGTGTATGCACCACCTCTTAATTTTCATATAACCTCGAAAGGTCCTTCCCAGACCGGTCCTAACTTCCCCGAAGGATGTCCAGCGGCGACTGCTCTCCTAAGGACCAAATCACCAACTCTGAACCTTCTTGCCCTGACCTTGGTGTTGAAGTGTATTGCTATTTTGTTTTGATAAGTTGCGGCCCTCAGGGAGGCTTGCTCTCGAACTTCCTCAAGTAGATCGAGGTACTCGGTAGTTTGTCCCTCAACGTGGGGCTCAATAATTTTTTGGTGTTGGGAGGTCGACCTCAATCGGTATCATGGCCTCCACGCCAAAAGCTAGCATGAAAGGGGTTTCACCTGTTTGCTGTCTTATGAGAAGTTCTATATGTCCAAAGTATGGCGGGCAGTCAGTTCCTCTGGCCAGCTTCCTTTGGCATTGCTAATCCTTGTTTGAATGTCTTGCAATATGATGCAGTTAGTTACTTTCGTGAGATCGTTACTCTGAAGGTATGAGACCGAAGTCAGGCGATGGTCAATCCCGAGGTTGGTGCAAAAGCTTCTGAATTGTGAATTATCAAATTGTCTTCCGTTGTCCGTTATCAGCACCTTCGGTATTTCAAACCTATACACAATGGACTTCCAGACGAATGATCTGAGCTTGGGTTATGAGATGTTGCCAAGGGCTCAGCTTCTACCCACTTAGTGAAGTATTCTACTGCTACAGCAATAAATTTCACTTGACCTCTTGCCAAAGGAAAATGCCCAAGGATGTCCACTCTCCATTGCTTAAAAGGGGCAGCACATGGGATGGAGGTTAGTTCTTCAGCGTGTGTATGTATTATGTTGCTGAACCTCTGGCATTTGTCACACTTCTTCACATAGTCCATTGCATCCTTATTCATGTTGGGCCAATAATATCCCGTTGCATCCTTATTCATGTTGGGCCAATAATATCCGTATCTTATTAGCTTGTAGACGAGCGCACAGGCTCCTTGATGATTCCCACAGATACCTTCGTAAACTTCTGCCAAGGCTTGGAGGGACTCAGAGGGTTTGAGACATCTGAAGTAGGGTAGAGTAAAACTCCTACGAAACAAGACCCCTCCAATAATGGAGTACCTTGATGCTCTATTCTTGATGCTTCTTACTTCCCTGAGGTTAGGTAGTAGGCTCCCATTATTCTCCATATCTTATGAGCTTGTAGGCAAGCGCACGAGCCCATTGATGATTCCCACATATACCTTCGTGAACTTTTGTTAGGGCTTAGAGGGACTCAGAGGGTTTGAGACATCTGAGGTAGGGTAGAGTAAAACTCCTACGAAACAAGACCCCTCCAATAATGGAGTACCTTGATGCTCTATTCTTGATGCTTCTTACTTCCCTGAGGTTAGGTAGTAGGCTCCCATTATTCAAGTACTCTAATATTGGATCCATCCAAGAAGGTTCATGATCAATGTCAATGACGCTTATCTCTTGATTGATGCTAGGCTCGGTTACCATCTTGATATGCACCATTCTCCTCCAATCCATCTATCCCCATGAACATAAGTCTAGATAGCGCGTCGACTTTAGCATTTTTAGCTCTAGCAATTTTGTTGATCTCACAGCTTTTAAATAGTCTCTGGAGGTCATGCACCCTTAAACAATACATGCTCATCTTCTCATCTTTTCTCTCAAAAGTACCTTCAATCTGGCCAACCACAAGTTGGGAGTCACTGAAAACTTTGACATGATCAATCTCAAGGTTGCATACAAGTTCTAGGGTTAAAATGACATCTTCATACTCTGCCTCATTATTAGTTGCTTCAAATTCAAACCTGAGCACACATTGGATCTCTGTAGTCTTGTTCGGGTCAGTGATGATAACTCCGGCGCCCAATCCCGAACTATACGATGCTCCATCTACAAAAATTTCCCAACTTTCCAAGGTCTTGCTCGAATTTTTCTCCTATGGCCTTCGCGATCTAGGGGTCAATTCTGCAATGAAGTCAGATAAGGTTTGTGCCTTAATCGCAGGACGTGGTTTGAACTCTATGTCAAATTCGTCAAATTCAATCGCCCATTTGAGTAGTCTTCCCGAAACTTCTAGTTTCTGCAGTATGTGTCTTAGTGGTTGATTAGTGAGCACAACAATGGGATGTGTTTGAAAGTATTGACGTAATTTTTGGGCGGCTACAACCAAGGCAAGAACAAGTTGTTCGGCCAACGTGTACCAAGTTTTTGTATCCAAAAGCACTTTACTCACATAGTAGATGGGTCGCTGGACCTTTCCAATTTCCTTCACCAACACCCCACTTATCGCGTTCTCAGAAACGACCAAGTATAATAGCAACGAATCACCAGGTTCTGGCTTGTAAGAACTGGGGGTGTTGCCAATGTCTACTTCAGTTCTTGAAAGGCTAAATTACACTCCTCATTCCAGTTAAAACTTTGGTTACCCCTTAGGACTTTGAAAAATGGTAAGCACTTGTCTGCTGCTCGGGATACGAATATGTTCAAAGCCGCGACCCGACCTGTTAACTTCTGAATGTCTTTTTTGTAATTCGGGGGCTCCATAGATACCAAGGGTTGGATCTTGTCAGGGTTGGCCTCTATCCTCCTGTGTGTGATCATGAATCCTAAGAACTTGCCAGATGCCACTCCAAATGCACATTTCGTAGGGTTCAGCTTCATCCTATATTTTCGTAGGGTATCAAAGACCTCCTCAAGGTCGGAGATATGATGATCTGCATGCTTGCTTTTAACGACATGTCGTCCATGTATGCCTCGATGTTCTTACCTATTAAATTGGCAAAGACCTTGTTGTTAAGTCTTTGATACGTAGCTCATGTATTCTTCAAACCGAATGACATGACTATGTAATAGTAAATGGCTGAGTCAGCCATAAGCGAGGTCTTCTCCTGATCTTCTTTTGACATAAGAATCNAGTCTTTGATACGTAGCTCATGTATTCTTCAAACCGAATGACATGACTATGTAACAGTAAATGGCTGAGTCAGCCATAAACGAGGTCTTCTCCTGATCTTCTTTTGACATAAGAATCTGATGATACCCAGAGAAAGCGTCTGGAAAACTGTATAATTTATGACATGAGGTGTTATCCACAAGATTATCGATTTGAGGTAGGGGATAGCTGTCCTTGGGGCATGCTTTGTTTAGGTCTATGAAGTCAATACAGAGTCGCCACTTTCCATTAGCTTTCTTAACAAGAACAACATTGGCAAGCCAATCAGGATACTGGACTTCCCAAATAAATCTCGCGTTAAAAAGCTTTACAATTTCTTCTCGTATGGCTTCCCACCGTTCTAGGGCAAACTGCCTCCTCTTTTACTTCACTGATTTTGCATCTGGGTTTATGTTAAATCTGTGTACTGTCTAGTTCCATACTCAAGATCGTGGGACATTGCCTAGCGCACTGCTTATGCTCGCTGTTGAAATCCCCTCCTGATGCCGTCCATCTGACAATGATATTGATAGTTCGTGCTGTTGGTTGCTGATCTCCCATATCTTTAGGAGCTTTCCCCTTATTTTGGTCGTTCCGTTGACGTTTATCATTACTGACATTGGCACCCAAGAAACCCCTCTTGATGAGAGCATCTATCTCCCTCTTCAGAGCGAAGCACCCCTCAGTCGTATGTCCATGATCTCGGTGAAAGTCGCAGTACTTACTTTTGTCATGAGCTTTAGGAGGAGCCCGCAGTCTATGAGGCCACTTCAACTCTTTAAGGTCTTTGATCTCCATCAAAATGTTAGACCTGGTTGTGTTCAAGTGAGTGAAAGGTGTTGGGGATGGGTCATGCCTTGGCTTGCTTCTGAAAGGATCAAGACGTTGGTTCGACTCATGTGGCCTCTTTAGATCAATCTTCTTCGATGGCGGGGCATCTCTTCTTAGGAACATGATCTCCTCCATGTTAATGTATTTCTCGACCCGAGTAAGTAAGTCGGTTATTGACTTGGGAGGGGTCTTCGACAGTGACATCTTAAACGCCTCACATCTTACGGCATATGTTAGAGCAGAACTGCCGCTGTGATATGTAGATCCGGAATCATTAATCTTTCCTTATTGAACTTTGTCATGAAACCGCGAAGTGTCTCGTTGGGTCCCTGTCGCATCTGCATGAGTGACGCAGTTGTCTTCCTGATGCGCTTACTACTCGCAAAAAAGACAGAGAACTTGTCAACTAAGTCTGAAGATGAGGATATGGAGTTGGGCTCCAAAGTGGACAACCAATCCCTGGCTGCGTTTGTGAGTTTTTGAGGAAATGCCTTACACGTTACAGCGTCGGGTGCGACTTGTAAGTTCATGATATCCGTGTATATGTTGAGATAATTGATGGGGTCGGTTGTCCCATTGTACTCCTTCACCCGATGGTACTTAAACTTGTCCAGTATGGGGTATGATAAGACTTCCTAGGTAAAAAGTGTGTTGGGGGTGAACCCAGTTGTTGTATGGGACTTCTGAAGCATTCCGACAGTGATTCCCTCCTGAATAATCTTTGCCAGGTCGACCGAGTCCATAGTAATCGATCTCAAACCTATGGGCATGTGCGGTGCATCTGAGGTTCCGACCTCACCATGACTAGGGCCGGGAGCTTGATTGTTTGCCATAAGGCCACTCTGCGGGGACGGTACTGGGGGTGTACTTTTCTGTTACAGTAGCTAGGTCAACGTGGCCACCTGTTGGCCGAGTTCATCGAACGCTTTGAGAGTGACTGTTGCTGAAGAGTGTTGTGGTCCTCCTGATGATACCTCATCGGGACCCGGACGATCGTCAGTAGGGAGTGGTTGGGAGTGGATGAACTTGCTGGGAAATGTCCTGAACGTGTGTTAACCATGGCTTCTGGTAGCGATTCCCACAGACGGCGCCAATGATGCTACCAAAAACTCGCACCTGAATGAACTCGAGCCTGCTGATTGAACTCCGCACGATCTAGTCTTCAATACCTGAAACAAAGGTATCGAGATGTGTGCTCGTCGTCCCTCCGATACTTAAGTCAGAAAGAAGAACTGTGTAAGAGATTGTATGCTGGAGTATTAATAAAAACATACCTGAATAATGAGTTGGGGTCATATATTTATAGATATTTTTAGAGATGGAATCATAAAAAGACTTAATCACCTGTAGCACTTATCTTTGTTATACACGGTGTTTGGGTTGCACTAGAACACTACAATTTGGGTTAGACTTGAATTTGTAATAAACTGGGAGTTTGTGGTTGAATATGACTGATATTCGTAGTGGTCGCACGTCAAGGTCAAATAAGGTACGTGGGCTAGGACCTTTCAGGTGGCCTCAACTGGGTCGACCCACATCGGGCCATCAAGGTCGAGTTCGAGCTTACGGTCATCATATTTAAAGAATTATAATGAGGACATTTATGAATATATGAGATCTAAGTTTTGATTATCAAATTCGTGATGAGAGTTATTCGATTAACTTTTGCGTTCAACCTATGTTGTTAAATGATATAAATCATTCACAATTGAGTAATTGAAAAAATTAAAAATAGTTAAATCTTGTCATGTTTTCTTTTGCTTGATCGAAATACATTGAACGGGACGAGGACAAATTTTGTCATATGTATTTCTTTCTTAATTATTAGTCATGCCTAATCTACAATGTTTAAAAAGGAAGGATTGAGAAGAAACTTTACAATACTTATTTTACCTTTCTATATTTATCTACATTCCCAATGTACCCTCATTTGGTTTATAATTTTGTCCTTTATTTTTTTATTTTTTTGTCAACTATGTTCTTATTTAATTTTCTTAATTTTTTTTTTTAATGCTTTAAGTTAGTTTTGCAACTTATAATATAAAACATGGTTCTCAATGTCTTTGATTTTTCATTAAAAACATTACCCTTAATTCACCTTAGGTTTAAAAGACTCCTCACCTTTTCTATTAAAATCAATATTTACATTCATTTGATATGTAACTTAAATATAAAATAATATCTAAAGACGTTGAAGCGTAGGCTTTGGTGGGTTTGAATTCCATAATTGGATAAACTTTATTTTAAACGGAATGATTGAGGAGAAACTTTTAAATTCAATTTTACCCTTATATATTTAGTTATATGCACAATATACCCTCATTTGGTTTACAATTTTTTCCTTAATTTTTTTTATTTTTGTCAACTATGTCCTTTTTTAATTTTCATAATTTTTTTTAATGTACTCCCTTTGCCCTATTTATATAGACCGACTTTCCTATTTTTTTGTCTCGTTTATATAGTTATGTTTCTTTATTGAGAAAATATTTATTTTGTTCGTTTACTAATATACCCTTATTTAATTTGTCTCTCAATTCCTCTCACACATTTCCCACTTCTTCTTGGAAACATGGACAAAAACACATTATTTACTACTAATTGTTGATAATTAAATAATGGCAAATTAGGAAAATTCTTTACAAAAGTTGTTTTTTCAATAATATTAAATAAAATTTCTTAATCAGTGTGAAAAACAAAATGATCAGCATAAATAGATGAGATAGATGAAATATTAAGTAAATTTTGCAACTTATAATATTAAATATGGTTCTCAATGTCCTTGATTTTTCATTAAAAACACTATCATTAATTCACCGTTCGTTTAAAAGACTTTTCATTTTTTTTTTTCATTAAAACCAATATTTTCATTCATTAATTTGATATGTAACTTAAATACATAACAAAAAATATTTAAAGATGTTGAGGTGTAGGCTTTGATGGGTTTGAATTCAATAACTGGATAAACTTTTGATGCATTTAAGAAAATAGAGAAGGACGTAGGGCTTATTTTGTTCCATGCGAGTTTTGATCTCATAAGGTACTAATTATATGCTTTTTTTTAAGTTCAATGTATTTAGTTTATTATTATATATGATTGTTGTTACATTAACATATTGATTGATTTTTGAGTTTTTTTCTATTATATTGGCATATGAACATTTGTGAGTGTATAAAATTGACTATATGACTTCAATTGTTGAATAATTTATAGTGAAATTCAATAATAAATTGAAATACTTTCCACACAATTTGTTATTTGAGACCACCGATTTCTTAAATTGTTATACAAAATGAAATGGTTTCAACACAATCTTATATATTTTGTGTTGTAGACAACTCAAAATATATTAGAACTTCGGTTGTATCTATATATGTTACACACTTAGTTCAATAATAATCTCTAACATGCAAATTTCAGTTTCTTCCTCATTAAGTCCAACAATTTAGTTCCAATATTTAAGAAACGTTTTTGAATGATGAAAATATTTTATATTTCGTCATTAAATTAATACTAGGAAATATTGCAAACCCATACTGTAAAATAACACATTTTAGTCGTCCATTATACCTTTAAATATATTTGTTGAGGCATAGTANTAACATGCAAATTTCAGTTTCTTCCTCATTAAGTCCAAAAATTTAGTTCTAATATTTAAGAAACATTTTTGTATGATGAAAATATTTTATATTTCGTCATTAAATTAATACTAGGAAATATTGCAAACCCATACTGTAAAATAACACATTTTAGTCGTCCATTATACCTTTAAATATATTTGTTGAGGCATAGTATCATTTAGTACAATAATTAGTTTACGTGCAAGAATGGATATAATTAAATATATTAGACATTATTAATTAATTATATGAGCTCCACTTTAAGTGATTGAGGAGTTATATGTGAAAAGTAATGATAAATTATTTATCATTTTTGGGTAGCGAAGCAAGTATCTGCCCAAAGGCTAAAACTTCAAAATTGATAGTTGATGATGCCCTAATTTGGGTAGCTCGAGCATATGTGCCCGAGGAGAATTGGTCTAATTTGGTTTCAACACGTTATGACGTCCTCGGTCATGTTTCCTCGGGATTGCCTTTCCTCGATCTTCAAGGTTTACCTCGAAGTCACGGCTAAAACGTCATACTAAGTAGCCCCTAATTTTTCAGGACCATACTTCATGCCAAGATTTGTCCGACTCTAGATACAAAGTCCTGCCGGTAATATGTTACCTCACACGGACAGGATTCTACCACCAGAATCTCACCTCTATCCAAATACGTGGGTAATACAAAATTAATTTAGTTGCGACTTCCAATTGCATTAGAACTCCTAGAAATCTCAACGTTGTAGTTCTACTAGGAGTCCACCACCTACCTTTATAAATACATCATTCTCATTCATTATCAAGGTAAGTTTTAACATAATTCACAGCATATATATTCTCTCAAATTCTCTCTCTGACTTAAGCATCGGAGGGGCGACGAGGATACACCTCGACGCCTTTGTTTCAGGTACCGGAAGGTCTTGTTCGTGCTCGTTTTCAGTCGTCAGGCTCGGAGATCAACAGGTACGATTTTTGGTAGCNTCTCTCAAATTCTCTCTCTGACTTAAGTATCGGAGGGACGACGATGACACACCTCGACGCCTTTGTTTCAGGTACCGGAAGATCTCGTTCGTGTTCATCATCAGTTCTCAAGCTCAGAAACCAGTAGGTACTATTTTTCGTAGCATCAATAGTTGTTTTGTCATTTTATCCTTTCAATTCATAAGTATTTTTATTTTTTGGGAAATCAATTTGCTCTTTTTACTATTATGTGTGATGTTGATGATTTTTTATTTATTTATTTTTGTATCTGGAGTATGAAAAGCTTGCGTAGGTCAGTTCGAGTTACAAAAGTGAGACAAAGAACTTACTATTTCAGAAGTCATTACTATTTTATTTTTTGCACTGTCAAAATTTTTGAATGTTACATATGTTCGTATAGAAATTTAGTGTTCAAATAAGTTAATCTTGTTTTTGTTTTAGGGGTTTTTATTTGGAGTTGAAACTTATGTCAAAGTAAAGAGCATTGATGTTAAAAAGCGTGTCACGATATTATCCTTCCACCCCCAATTTGAATGGTGTTCATTGTTGAATTTTGTTGTTTAGCTGAATACTTTCACAAAATATTTCCACAATTTTACCCCCTTTTTTCTTGAAATCCAGCTTCAACTTAATTGACCCAATCTAGGTATCTGTGCTTCTGATTGCTAGAAAAATATGGAATTGTCTATGGAATTATGAGTGTAAAATGAGCTGAGAGCAAAAAAAGCACCGTCAAAAAATAATGAATTTTAAAATGGTGAGAGAAATTTGGGGAAGCATAAATTTTATTCTATTGTTTCATATAGCACACAAGAATAAATGAATCATTGAGCAAGTGGAGGAAATTTCACAAAATTTTGAGGTAAATATGAGATTTTTCGGTTCATAGTTGTTTCTTTAGTGTTCCTATTTTTGCTATTGAATTCTGTTAACCAACACACTGTGTGGAATTGCTGACTGTTTAATATGAGTTCGTTTACGAGTGGTTTCCTCTTATTTGATTGTTCAATTATGAATGAGAGGCTACTTTTTGTGTTGAATATAATTAGAAAGTTCATCTTTATATTTTTTTCCCTTTTAATATGGTAATTGGTGAGTTTGGAAGTACAATTTATTGATATCATCCACATCAGTATTATTATTGAGACTCTGTAATTTTAATAATATTTGATTTTGAGTAAGTTTAAGTAACGATAAATACAAATAGGAAGAAGTTACACTCAAAGACATATCAATTATGGGTTGTCTTAAAATCTATGTTCATTGAAGAGTTTTGAGTTTTTTAGATTTTTCAGTTTATTCAACATTTTCACATTATATACATAATTTCATAAAAAACTTTTATTCATATATATCTTTTTAAAAATTTTATTTTTCCCTTTAACAATATCAATTATTTCAACTACTTTCAAAAATAGTATAAGTATTTCAAAAATATTATGCATATTATTCATCTAATAAATTAGATGTGCAAGTCACATGCTTGCTCCTTGTTCAATTAAACGTAATAACACTCCCGCTGTTGTTGCATGCTTAGTAGGGAAGAAATATATCAGTCGGTACTAATAAAGAAAATAAAATTATGTTATTTTTTTCTAATAAAATATACTCTTTTTATTTGTTTCTTTTCAAATAGATGAAGTGAAATTCACTCAATTTGGTTGGTTTTATAATTTTATTTGAACAATGTATTTGACAATATTGATAATGATATAATTATACGACATTTTCAAAGTATAAAAACTTGTAGGCTACATTTGTAGTAGTTTGTTGATTTATTTTTATTAATTATATGTTGTTTTTAAAAAAAATGTATTTTAATTTTTGACCCGACAATAGAAAATGCATCACTCCGTCGGTGCTCTTAGACAACATAACTACTTTAAGACTATTTCTAAGTATTCTACATGAGTTGGGCATTTTTCGATGGCAAGATACTTTTTCTCTCCATCTTATAAATATCTTATAAACTACATTGAAACATGTTTGTGAGAATTACGATCATGGCTTGCACCAAATGTATGGCACATTTCAAGCGGCTGTACAGTCTTTCAAATGGGGAAAGATCGAGGTAAAGGCCTGACACTTAGCTTTATTATTTTTTTATTTTTTTATTTAAAAATCGATGAATTAAATGATATTTCTATTCCAATTTTTGCATATTATTCTCCCATTGAAGGGTTAATTACGTAAATAGTCACTGAAGTTTTGATTAATTCCATCAATGGTCATTGAATTTATTTTTTTACAGTAACAATTAATCAAGGTTCTTAATGATTATAATAATAATCACTCAAGTTCCTAACGGTCAATGGCGGAGCCAGCATCCGGTGAGGAGGCGTAGCTGCGCGTGTTGGCTTCGTTGGAACCTACAATAGCTATCAGGAGCGAGCTGCCATGGACAAAGCATGAAGGTTTAAGATGCAGGTGCAATCGACGGGAATGGGAGTGATTTGGAAGATGAACAATTTAGGCCCTTTTTTTTTAAGCTGTGGGTCTTTTCTTTTGGGCCTCTTGTTTTAAAAAAAAAAAGAATTAGGCCCAATTAATCCAATGGATTGAAGATGTACAGCCTGCTTGGCCACTTCCTGGTTTTATTCACTTGAATCACTTCACACGACGCACAGATGCACACGACATTTCCAAACAGATCAAACATTCTTCGTCGATGTCCGCACTCACGTTGAGCCACCGTCGACGTTGAGCCACCAGCCACTTCCGCACTACACCACCACTACATCGCCCGTAACTGATTCCACTCGTGATGGCGTGACGTGAGCGATGAGCCTCCTACCTCTCATTTCTTTCTTTTTTCTTTTTTGGTTTTTGTTCTTTTTTTATTTATTGTTTATGATATGAGTTATCAATTAAATTAATCAGTTATGATTTTATGTTTTATGAGTATTACGGTGAGTCTTACTTGTGAGCATGTTGTTAGTAGAATGATCATTGTTGTAACCACTAAAAATTTGGGTAACTATTATCATTCAAAAAAATATGTTCACTCCCCTGAATTTAATCACGCAAAAACCTTAATGACGATTAAGGTATTTAAACCCCTTTGAATCTCGCATAGATAAGCTAAGCTTTCTCACTCTCATAAGAATAAGACATTCAATTCTCTACAAAAACTCGTTGATTGAAAAAAAAAATTTTAAAAAAAAAAATCAGAAGAATAAGATTGGAATAAATTTCCAATCATCACCGTCGCACAATGGGATACACTTGAAAGTTGAAAACATTTAACTCGAAATTTAATGGGAAATGTCATAATATTGATGAACAATATATAGTAACAAGTTTTATCTTTTCAATATTTATTCATGGATAAATTTGGATGAAAGTGATACAAAATTCATGATTGTCATTGAGCAATCCTAAGATCTTAGGAAGTGAGTACATATACACCTAATATCTGCTTACAGACAAAGAAAAACATTACTGGTAAATACTGTCTGCTACTGTGTTATTATGTTGTACATATATCCACACCAATAAAGAAAGGAAGACCTCTCTCCCGCACACCAGCATCACAGATTCATAATTACCATGCACATTCTCCGTGCGATACTCGAAGCTAATGAATTAGGGTTATACTGCACAAACATAATGGATGACTGTATGGATGACACACACACACATGGGAGGTCGGCATTATTTAATTCAGGTCGGGACCCACGCGTCCCATGTGAGGGCACGATCAATCAAGTGGTCATCCATTATATTCATTTGGCTTAACTCAATGAATGAGATCAAATACGAACTCACGAGTTGGAATTTGTTTCATCCATCTATTATAGATGAAGCATGACAACTGTTGTAGTTTTAAGTTTTAATCTTTCAAGAATTAAAACCATTGAATTTTCAGGTTTTGATTTAACTTTCAGTTTTAACTTAAAATTAAAAACATTATAATTCTATATTGTAACTCATAATTTTGGATTAATTATGGGGGTTGAATTTCTTCCTATAAAAGGTGTGATTTTCTTGGGGTTAAACATGCATGAAAAAGATAACTTGATAGAATACTCTCTACACTTATATATTATTTTTTATAGTTTTGGCAACTCAATAAAGACTCGTTCTTTATCTCCCTGTGGTCGTGCCCCTAGAAGGAGAACCGACTGTGAACCATATATGTTTTATCTTGGAGTCGTGTAACGTCAAAAGTATCGGTAAAATGAGAGGCAACACGATTTTAGGAGAGCGTCCTTGACGTGACTCCCTAAAACTTGTTTTCCTAACACTATTCTTATATTTATATTATTGTTGAATGATATTCCTTATATTTATGTTTAAAATTGTTACGTTGATTGTTAATTTATCTACACACAAATCACTTATTCTTCCCAGCAACAACATATCGTGTAGTACATCAATTTTGGTGGTATGTCTTTACTTGAGCGTGCGACAATGTTAAGGGAGAAAAAATATTAACTTCAATAACTAA